>JBCEWC010001533.1:0-40335 GCA_038996855.1 Solanum aculeatissimum | reverse complement strand
TTACTATTTATTAGCTATCTTTGGATATAGCAGTTGTGATATTATCACTCTCTATATATTCGGCTTCCGCAACAATTATCATATTATGTAGTTTTGATGATTTAACAAATCATGAGAATTGATGAGGGATCTGATTCCATGTATGTTGCGAATCTGAAAGCGACACTCGACAAACAATATACTGATAATTATGTTATTGTTGGTGCATATCTGCCTGTTGTGTACAGGAGCAACTCAAGTATATTAGTGACCTAAGTCGAAAATTAAATGAAGACCTTAAACTTCAAAAATAAATTAATATATTTTCTTACGAATTTTATTCTTCTATCTTTTTAAGATGCATTATTTAAAAAAAAATATTATAATTGATTTCATTCAATAATTCTTTTCAATTGTTTATATATTCATACTCCAGATGTGCCAAGCTTATTCTAACAATTCTTTCTTTTTATATGAAATAAATAATCTTTAACGTAAATAGTACTTATTTAGTATTGTTTCCAAAAAAATAATCTATATATAACTTATTATTACTAAAATAAAAATTGAGGCCCCTCAAATTTGGGGGCCTAAGGCGCTTGCCTTTTTTCTAACACTATCGAGTCACCCTGGTTGTGTAGTAGTTGTCTAACCAATGAAAATGCTCCAAATACTGTTGATGTTGGGTATATATTTGGTCTTTCTTGAGAAGAAAGCTTGAGGGTTTCCATACACAAAAATTGAGTGAGTATTTTTGTAAGGCTCTCGTCTAGTACACTAAGAAGATCCGAATTGTTTTTGCTTTGTGTACCATCGTTCTTAGTGTTATCATTGAGTGCTTGCATCTTGTAAATCAATTCCTAATCTATAAAGGAATTTGATAACTAGCAAGCCTTTGCTCTTCATTGTTGAGATATAACTAGAGTTAGCTCTGGTGAGTTAGTGAAGTCTAAGTTGGCTATAGCTAGTCGATTTAGTGGGTAGCTGCTTTGGAGCTTGAATATGTGGTAGAGTTATCAAAGTGGGGGGAGGGGGAGGGGAAGGGATTTAGATATAATTCATTGATTGCAAGAGTTTGTAATCACACATCTTGCTCTTTTGATGAGAATGAAATTGAGTTGAAATCTTGTAAGTACAGATCATGGTTTTCACCTCCTTGAGCAAGGGGGTTTCCACATAAAATAACTAGTGTGATTTTACTTTTCTTCTTTACTGTTTCCATTTTTTATTGTTCAGTCAAGGGATTTGGTCCATTGACACTTAGTGGACGCGTACATTCTATCAATTGGTATCAGAGTGAGGACTCTCTAAAAGGCTAACACCTAGAAGGAATCCTAAAGAAGAAATGACAACTCCACTGAATCTAGAAGAGGGCTAATTATCTACCAGCCCCTTCACTTTAATGATAATTTTATAGTTGGTGAAAGACTCATATGCATGATTTTCTCATGGCTGAAGACAGTGGGTTATGAGACATTGTGCTCGATGGTCCTCATCTTCCCATTTTGGAGGTGAAGGAAGGAGAAATTACTAGAATAGTTCCTAAGACTCAACAACAATACACGGATGCTGACAGGAAGAAGATTGAAAACAATTACAAAGCTAAGAAGTTTTTGGTGTGTGGAATTGGAGCAGAAGAATATAATCAGATCTCAGCTTATGAGTCAGTAAAAGAAATTTGGGATTGCTTACATACTGCTTAGGAAGGTACTAAGAAAGTAAAGGAGTCTAAAGTGGATATGTTCACTACTCAATATGAAAATTTTACCATGAAAGAAGGAGAATCTATTCATGATATGTATACTAGGTTCTCATCCATTATAAATGAACTTTGATGCTTGGGTGAACCTATTTATCCTAGCAAGCAAGTTAGGAAGGTCCTCAAAATTCTTCCTAAGTCATGGGCCAGCAAAGTTGATGCAATTAAAAAGGCTAAGGATCTAAAGGTGTTGACTATGGATGCTTTGATTGGTAATTTACAAACTCATAAGTTGAATAGAGAAAATGATGCTGCTAAGAATGACAAGTCATCGGCTCTGAAGGTGACACAAGATGAGGAATCTGAAGAAGACAAATATCAGATGGTGGGTTTCAAAAAATTGTAAGAAAACATGGAGGTTTCAAGAAGAAGGAAAATCCTAGTAGAGATCTACTGTTAATTATCTGTGCCATAAATATGAAAAACCAGGACAGTTTATCAGAGATTTTCCAAAGTACAAGATGAAGTATAAAGATTATGTCAAGACCAGAGGCAACAAAGACAAGTTAAGGGACCAGGCCCCTAACAAAAAAAGAAGAAGCTGAAACAAACTATATTGTGAAGAAGGCTCTTGTAGTTTAGGAAAATTCCTCAAATGAGTCAGAGGAGTCTGAGCACCCAAAGGATGCTTCCTTAATGGTGATCACACCCAAATTACACTTTCCAATCAATGTATAAGCATTCATTGTTCAAATATAGAACCTAATGATGGTTAAGATCGATCCCGCGAGGAATATGGTCTAGACTTAGAGTAATTAAAGCAATTTGGATGAATTAATCAACTTACTTCTGGAAATGGGGGGTTTTGATGTAAAAATAATAATTTCAACCTAAACTAATATCAACAATCAATGCACGTAGTGATAGAAGTAACTAGGGTATTATGTTCCCTATGAATTCCTAACTCAGTATCAGGTAATAATTATAACCTTTTCTAGTGTGTAGCATACAAAACTGGTAAGTTTTGTTCACTTAATTTCTTGGGACAACAACTAGGAAAATTTCACCACGCATCTTGGGCCGTCTAAGGGTGTCACATTACTAACCCTTACCTTGTCCTAGTACAACTATCCCTTGGACCATTCAAGTTGATTAAACGAGTGTGCTTATGTCGAATCTTGTTATTTTATCCCTTTTCCCATTCATCACCCCCTTGGGTAGGGGAGTAAGAACAAGGCGATTTCTAACGTTGGCCACCAGTAAAAAATATTAAAAAAGAAGAGATAAATAATACATGCATGCACACTTTCCAAAGATTACAAATTATTTGGTTTTTACTTTGTTAGTTCTTCATGGTTTCCACAACCCTAGTTGTGAATTTAGCTACTCATGTTCTTTGTATATGAAAGAATCATTTTATGAATTTGCATAATTAAACAGTTATAACGAAAAATTGATGAACAAGAAATCCAAAATCTTCATATAAATCACAACAATGAAATCCATATATAAGCACAAAAGTTATCGTCTCAAAATCTCCAAGAACACACTAAAATGATAATATGAAGTCTGAAGGTCTGTACGTCTAAAAATACCTAAAAACCCTATTTATAATAAAATAAATCTAAATCCTAAATTGATTAGAAAAAATAGAATCGGGGCCTTCTACAAGATGAGTTACGGGTCATGCATGTATTGACGGCTCGTGGAATGGTTTCATAGTTTGCATTCTCAAAAATCGCCTTCATTGTACGAACTGCCTTTCACGGGACATAGAATGACTTATGAACCGTAAATGCCTTCATCCTATTAACTTTCAGCAACCATGCAAATTCTCTGGGCCTCAAGTCATGAACTGTCCTACGGGTCAGAGAACAAACCACGACCCATCCTGTTAACTCGTAGTTTCAACTTTAGCAAAACAAACCCTCACTGGTTCAGAACTACGAAATCTATCTACCGCTCATGGATCAAACCACAGACCATAGATGGTCTCGTACAAGATCAAAAAACTACAATTTGTGCAAATCATTACGAAATTTGAATCCTCTAATCCTACAAAATCAACATAAAAACATATCAAATCTACTAACATCACTGAGAGAACGCACAAAATTCTAAGTTTAAAGTATTAAAAGTGTTATATTTTGGTGGGACATCAACACCTTTAACTTAAAATTATTGCTTGTCCTCAAACGACCAACTCAATCTAACATAAGCAATACAACATACACATAGACCTCAATCTCATGGCACACATCATATCCCAATCAATCACAGATACCTTTTCAAACTATTAGTGTATATAAAAGACAGCCTTTAAACAAACTCAAGCGGATCAATACATGACAGAGTAACTTTGACAAACAAGGAAATGTATATAAGCAACAATCACCGAGATAGTCCACAATTAGCAATGTAATTCAAGTGCTCTCACAAAACAAAGTCTCGTTTCTCACTCAAACTGATGTATTTTGGTTCAATGCTAGGGACTGAAAAATATGCTAACACTCACAATTGATATTCCAACACTATGTACAATACCATAGGTTTTCTCCTATATTTATGACCATGACATTCGACTAGTTGAACTAGGATCACTATAGGACTTTCTTAGCTTGTAACGTAGGCTCAGGGGGCTTGGTAGGATATTTTTGGAACATAGTGACTGATTGCCCTCCTTGACACTGCACTATTTTATACTATGACTTACCAACACTAGTATTTCAACTCATTCTTTCCTCTTTCCTATTTCAAACACGGTCGGGTGTGCTTATTCTATTCTTTTGTAGCTTATTGCCTTTTATTCTTCTCAGTTCTTTTTCTTTACAACTCACATTTGGGTAGTTATGTATTTTTCTCACACCTCTTTCATATGTTTTTCTTTTTTATTGTATTACTATACTTTCCTTTTTGTCTTGCTGTGATTTCTTTGTAGCAACCACCCTCAACGTAGGCTTTTGGCCTGAGTTGAGGTGCACGATATCCGACCTATGAACTAGAGCCACTTTTGGTAGCCATCCTCAACTTAGGCTTTTATTCTGAGTTGAGGTGCACAGTATTCAAGGAGGGACCAGGGCTAAATTCAAGATTTACAAGGACAAAAATGTTCAGTGACTTAGGTATTCACAAAGAAAAGGTACATGTTCAACTCAAACATTAAAATCAAGGGATACACACTCGATTTGGTTGATTATTTTTGGCTAAGTGGACTAATATCAACAACAACCTATGATCCTTTCCTAACCAACTAACCTGTAGTCTCGGTCAGAGTAACATGATAAGTTTTGGATTAAAACACAACATACGAATTGCATAATAAAGCTCACACATACTTGGCACTAAATACATTGTTAATATAGACTCTTAGATCATGTTTTTTTATCACAATATAACCTTATCTTATCAGAACAAACACTGTCAACTACCGATCCATATGGTTGTTATCAAAACTACCTATTTAGCGTACCATCAATTTAAAAAACAAAGGGGGTATCATTTTTCATTATAAACAAATATATGCCACATATATAAGTACAATATGCTACCAATACTACTTATACATCCTTAATGTGTCGGTTCAACATAAAGTAAATGTCCTTAGGGAAAGAACACAAGCAAGAAAATGTCGTGGACTCAAAATGTGGAGTATATATAGGCCTTGGTTACTCAGACTTCCTCAAAGTCTATAACTAACCACGCCTCATCAAAATATCCTTGCATTGTCCTCAATCCAACAAAATAAACCAAAAGCTAACATAGGGGTAAAAAAAAAACATACTTGGGCGCCTAAGCGCCAGTCTCAGTCTATGAATCACCACCCTCAACCTGCTGGGTAGTCTCCTCTATCGTGACAGCCCATCCTGAGGGCCCAACACCCAATGCCATTTTCTCCTCTTATGCATGCCGTATCACCTCATCCTCTATAGAGGCCTATCTAGCAGCCTCTATCTGCTGTCTCTCTAGCCTCTTAGCATATTACTTGGTAGCCTCAAGATTATCATATCTCGTATGACAGGCTGTGGGCTCCTCAATAAACAATTCCAGCACCAGTGTAGTAATATCTAGCATAGGAATCGCCAGTGGTGTTAGAGCTACTATTATCATCTCATCATGAAGTTGTTGGATCTCCGTCCGAATAACAGTCATATTAGGAGTCTGAGTCAATCTGAGGAGATCCTCCACATGCCTCTCAAATGCATCCACAAATCCATGTAAAAATGCTAATATTTCCTCAAGTGCGGTCATATAACGCTCTTGCATGCACTCCTCAAACTCAAAAATGGCCTTGCGAACCCAAGACCTGATCTGCTATAATAAATAAGTCAACTAGGACTCAGTGTGAGCCTGGAACTATACCAGGGGATGAATGGAATCTATGGAGATATAAACCATACCCGCGGTCTAAAGGCACGACCTCTGGTACAATGAAGAAAGTATAAATAGGCCCCATCTCTATCTCGACATTAATTTGTGAGGGATTTTCAGACTCATCATCATCAATAGCAATGGTAGGGACCTTAGGATGTGGAGGCTCAATGAATATCTCAGGTAGCCTAATTGTAGTGTGCGGTGCTCGCCTCAGTGCAACTAGATTATCTCAACCTTTATCATACTGACATCTTAGGTCCTATGGAAATCTATCATAGTGTCGACATTAGGCATGATTTTCGCTCCTGGCTCTACACATATCTAGTGAACTAAATAAGGGAATGGCATCGATGTCGACCTCCTCAAAACACATGTATCTCCTCTACTATACAATGAGCGATGTCAATATCATAGCTAGCTATAATGCTGGAAACAAGTACTGCATGATCCACCGTCAGAGTATTATCAGCATGTGTTGACTAGATCCATGTACGAACCACTGCTTACCATAATTTTCCAAGAAAATAAGCGAGACCTTAACAATAGGCATGGGGCGGAACACCCACTCGACATTTGTTCCTTGCTTAGCAATGTAGTTGGCAATCCATCTCAATAAGGTGGCCTTTTGACCACATCTGTCATAACTGTACGATCTCGTGCCTGCCCCAACCTATAATCAAACTTTGCTGTATTCACGGGGGCCGGGGCCTAATCGGGACCAAATAGGAATCTATAGATGGTGGTCTCCAATAAAACAATTGGAACACCTCACACAAACATCTAGGTAAATCTGTGCTGAGAAAGAGGCTTCACCTTCCTCAGGTAGCCTCAAGGACTGTAGTAGCATAGGAGGCGTAAAACTCACAAACTAACATCGAGGAATACTTCCCAGATGGTGCTGCTATCCAATCCAAACTATATCGAGCCATCATATCATGAGGGATTGACACACTGTCAAATCTGGCTATCACTATCCGAGGATCCTCAAATTTGGTCCGAGTATGCCAACCTTTGTCATCCTACTGGAATTCCTTTCTATATATAGCTAGCATGTCCTTGATGCACCAACGTCTTGTCTGCCCGACTACAAAAACTGGTATTGTGGCAGACTTGCTCGAATCCAAGAACTTTGAGCTCGACTCATCATCTGAACCCGAGCCATCTCTCTTGAGGGAGCCTAACTGGGACCCCTCCCCAGAGTCCATCATCTATATAAAGTTTCTCTTTTGTGAACCTACCTCCTTAGACAGAGAAGGTTGTGGTATAGTGGCTTGACCGGTACTTTTGTCTAGATACCGCCCTAGTACATCGTCACTCAATGCCCTCATATATACGAACCTTGAGCTCTTCTACAGAGCCATTGGTCTAAGATTACGTCGGCTCATCACGGAGTCTATCACACAGAGCCCAAATCTCATCACGTTTAGGTTGGGGACCCATGATATCTGCAAACACATCAATATAATCACACATAAGTCCCAAGAAGCGCAAAAATAAAAATAAAAACTTAACTAAAATTTATCACGAAAGAAACTATGAAGGCTCACCTATGGTCGTAGAGTAAACTACAGGCCATAGAAGGCCTTCCTTAAAATAGGAAAACGGTAAATTAAGCTACTAGAAATGACTTTACGAACTCAGTTACGACCCGTGGTTTGAACCATGAGACGTAGACGGGGTCGTAGGTGCAAAGTTAGAAAAATTATCAAGCACGTATTGAAAACCATGAACACTATTTATGGGCCATAGTGTGAACTATGACTCATAAATAGGTTCGTCCTGTTAACTGTAGAAATTGCAAGTAGTTGATCCCCTTTATGAGAGGCAATTACGGTATGTTGATGGAACCATGGGCCGTAAAAGACCTTCGTAATTTTGAAGAAAAAACAATTGAACTTCCTGAGTCCAAATTTGTTTCCAATACATAAATTATACCACTAAAATTCAGCTAATGTCCCAATCAGCGAGGAATGTAAATAACCAAACTAGCACGTAGACTAGTCCACAACAACAGGGTATAACAAGTCAACTCAAAATGAAAGTCATTAACAAGTACAACACAACACTAAATTATCAATACACGACCAACAAAAACCATTCATCCCAACCCCATACAAATGCAAATTACCATCCTACCCCTCATGCATTCCTTCAGTCAAGCTCATGGACAAGTATAAATACCCCCAATGACCAATCAAAACAAAACACATGGATAACATAGTGAACAAAATCTATATAACTACCAGTAGTCCATTTTTCATCATCCTATCTCATCATAGTACCCTTGCCCACATAATTTATGCAAACTTCATCAGTGATTACTCAAGATAATTTCATAAAATTCATATCATCAGTGATTACACAAGAATTCATATCAACTAGGCATGGGTACATTTATTCAACCTATTTTCAATGCCAATAATTACAATGAAACAATGATAGGCAACTAATCCAATCAATTTTCAGATCTCATTGATTTCTAGGGCAAGAAAAATAGTAATTTCCACTCCCCTAACTTCATAAGCCATAATATCCAACTTTGAAAAATTTAAAAGTTAAGTAGGAGATACATACCGAAACTTGAAGTAGAAGACTGAGAAAAATGATGTAAAAATCAAGAAAAGGGAAACCTAGTTCGTCGAAACAGTGGTCACATGGCTAGAATTTTGGCCGAAAAATGTGGTGGATTCATTGGGGTTTGTCGGAGAGGAGGAAGAAAGGGTAGGGTTTAGGAAGCTTTGTAATTTCTTGAGAAAATGAGGGGAAATTCCATTTAACCCCTCTTTATTTCATTTATCAAGTCGGGTAAAGTGAAATTTTGATTCCATGAAACCCTGATTACAAGCTGTATAAAACTCTCTGGCTCATGATTCTTGGTTTCTGATTTTAAAAAGGCACTTTTGAAAGCTTGAACTCTACGAATACAACCACGAGCCATTGAATGTTCTATGACTCATAAGTTGTGTTCGTAGATGACTCCTACAATTACCAAAATTTCCAGAAACTTACTTGGAATCCACGAACCCTATTCACAGCCTGTAGTATTTTCTACGGATCATAAAGTTGGTTCATAGATTGAAGCACATGATTTCCTACTCACTAGAAAGAATTCTACGATCAGTTCAATGAGCCGTGGTTTAAACAATGTTTCGTACACCGACTCGTAGAACCTAATTTTGTTACTTTTGGTACTGGTTTGCTGCCTTAACCCTGTTTCTACACATACTCAGCAAAATACATTTTTACCCTATAACTTTTCAGTCTGTGTGTCTAAACTTACTACCAAAACATGAAAATTTAAACTACCTATGGGTACAAAAACAAAATTTAACATAAGTACATGAAAATTACAACTAGTATCTTGGGTTGCCTTCTAAGTAGCGCCTAATTTATTATCAAGGCACGACTTAGACTACTCGGTTACTCAGACTTCACCAAGTGTCAAAATTTCCACTGTCTTGACCTCATCTACATTGTCAAAATATAGTTTGATTCTTTGGCCATTGACCTTGAACCTCATGCTATCCTTGTACTCTAACTCAACAACCCTATAGTTGAAAACATGTGTGACCTTGTAGAGACCCAACCATTTAGATTTGAGTTTTCTAGGAAACAACCTTAACCTTGAATTGAACAATAGAAGTAAGTCTCCTAGTGCGAACTAACAATGCTCAATGTGAAAATCATGATACAACTTCATTCTCTACATGTACAATACTGAGCTCTCGTTGCTCTCAATCAAAACTCATTAATTTTGTTGAATTGGCTCAGACTTGAATTCGGTGCATCATCCAGTCCAAATTTAGCTTTTTGAGTACCCACTTCGCCTTGTGCTCAATCTCTATAGGTAAGTGACAAGCTTTACCAAAAGTAAGTTGTAAGGAAACATACCTATGGAGTCTTGAATGTAGTTCGGTATGCCCATAATGCATAATCTAACCTTTATGATCACTTTGTCTGGTTTGCATTCACTGTCTTGGATAGAATTTATTTAATCTCCCTATTAGATATGTCAACTTGCCCGCTTGTCTGCGGATTATAAGGAGTTTCTACACTATGCTTCACTCCATACTTCTCTAGAAGAGCCTTGAACAACCTATTGCAAAAGTGGAAACTTCCATCGCTGATGATCGCCCGAGGAGTGCCAAATCATTTGAGGATATTTCTTTTGAGGAATGCTGTGATACTTTTACCTTCATTGTTAGGAAGCATAATTGCTTTCACCTATTGTGAGATGTAATCCACAACAACCAAGATATTCTTGTTCCCATAAGAATTGGCGAACGACCCCATAAAATCTATGTCCCAAATATTAAATAACTCAATCACCATAATAGGGTTAAGTGGGAGCTCATGCTTTCGGAAAATTCCACCTCTTTGGCACTTATCATAAACTTTAGCATAATCTTGGGCATCTTAGTGGATGGTTGGCCAATAGTAGCTACACTGCAAAATCTTATGTGCTATCCAAATTCTATTATGATTCTCACCTACCAATATTATATGAAAAGCCTCCAAGATGTTCATCATCTCTGCCTCAGGAACACAACAATGAATAATCCCATATACACAGACGCAAAAAAATATGATACATTCTAGAAAAACTTCTTCACATCAGACATAAATTTATGACACTGGCGATAAGTCAAATTTGGTGGCAAAATATCCGAACTAAGTAGTTTTCATAGTCCACGAACCAGGGTATCAAATTGTGTGATGCCACTAATACTCTCTTATCAGGGAACAAGTCATCAATGTTCACCCCATCCTTGAAATTTGCCATAGCCTCATCCTTAAGTCTAGAGACGTGGTCAGCAACTTTATTCTCTATCCCCTTCCTATCAATTACCTCATAATCAAACTCTTAGAGAAGAAGTGCCTATCATATCAATATTGGTTTTGCATCCTTCTTCGCCATCAAGTACCACAATGCCAAATGATCAGTATGCACAATGACTTTGGTTCCCAAAAGATATGATCCAAACTTCTTAAATGCAAAAACCACTATAAGTAATTCCTGCTCAATGACAGTGTAATTTTTCTATGCTACATTAAGGGCTTTACTGGAATAATAAATGGGATGAAGTATCTTCTCTCCGCCAATACCACACCAAGTGCGACTTCGCTTGTATCACACATAATCTCAAAGGGCTGAGTCCAATCTAGAGAAACTATGGTAGGCACCAATATCAACCTCTGCTTCAACCCTTCGAATGCCTTCAAACATGCTTCATCAAATATAAACTTAGCACCCTTCTCAAGTAGCTTACACAAGGGATGTGAAATCTTTGAGAAGTCCTTTATAAACAATTTATTGAACTCTGCATATCCCAAGAAAATTCTCACACCTTTTATAGAGATAGGTGGAAGAAGCTCCTCAATGATCTCGACCCTGACTTTATTAACCTTTATACCTTTAATAGAGATCTGTGCCCCAAGACGATACCTTCCTTTACCATAAAGTGGCACTTTTCCCAATTTAACATAAGGTGACACTCTTTGAACCGCTTCAACATGCTATGCAAATGCCTAAAACAATCTTTGAAGGAATCTCCAACCACCCTAAAATTATCCATAAATACCTCAATAGTGTTCTCCACCATATCTGAGAAAATAGACATCATGCATCTCTGGAATGTGGCACAATCCGAATGGCATCCTCTTGGATGCGAAGGTGCCATAAGGACATGTAAATGTCATCTTCTCTTAGTCCTCTAGAGCAATGGAAATCTGATTGTAACCCAAATAACCATCAAGAAAATAATACCAGCCTTTACCTGCCAAACAGTCGAGCATATGGTCTATGAAAGCATAGGGAAATGATCCTTTTCTATTGATGCATTGAGTTTGTGATAGTCTATGCAATCCTTCCAACGTATGACTAGTCTCGTGGGAATCAACTCATTGCTACTATTTGGAACCACAGTGATACCTTTATTCTTTGAAATACACTAGACTAGACTCATCTATTCACTGTGAGCAATCAGATAATCACATTGATGTCCAACCACTTAATTATCTCTTTGCATAAACCTTTTGCATTAGTGGGTTGATACGTCTTTGGTGCACAATGCTTGAACTTATAATCTTTGACAAGTTGAATCTTATGAGTAAGATGTCAAGAGGGATAACAATGATGCCTGCAATTTTCCATCCAATAGCCCTTTAAACCTTTTAAGGACCAAAACCAATGCTTTCACATGTTCATCATTAAGATCTGCAACAATAATAGCATGAAAAGTATTGTTAGTACCCAGAAACATATACCTCAAGTGGGCTGGAAGAGCCTTTAACTCCACCACCGGTGGCTCCTCAATAGATGGTCTAGTTGGTGGTAACTCGCGATTTCACAAGTCCAATTCAAGCTTGAGTTAGTGTCTATGAAACCCATCTGCTCCAAGTGCCTTAACCATCTCATCGTAGTTTGGGATACTGTCACTCTTAAAATTTATTAGCACAACCTCGAGAGTTTTGATGCCCAATTATTTCTCAGTTGGTACCTCAGGTTGTATTTCATCATTACTCTCAATACCAAAGACAACTTTTAAATCATCGAGTCTCTTCCTGGACTGGAAAACATTGAAGATGACTTCTTCATTGTTCAATCTAAACTTGAGTTGGCCCAACTACATGTCCACTAGTGCTCTCCCAATGGCTAGGAAGGGCCTTCCCAATGTGATTGGGACGTCAAAGTCAACCACACAATCAAGTATCACAAAGTCCGTGGGAAATATGAAATTTTCAACTCAAACTAGAACATCATAGAGCATCCCCACAGGCTTTTTCATAGTCTTGTCTACCATTAAAAATTGTATTGTAGTTGACGTGGGGGAACCTAAGCCTAACTACTTGAATACTGCAAGAGGCATTAAGTTGATGCTGGCTCTTATGTTGCATAAGGCCTTTGCAAAGTTGAAGACTCCAATTATTCAAGGTATGGTGAATGCTCTGGGATCCTTCTTCTTTTGCACTTATGCCCTTGTTGCAATAGCTCCGCAATGGTGACAATCATGATAAAGCTCTTGACTCACCATCTTTTTCATAGTCACTAGGTCCTTCATGACCTTAACATACCCAAACATTTTCTATAATGCATCAATGAGAAGGATATTAATAGACAGCTGCTTCAATATGGAGATGAAATATAAAACCTAATGATGGTTAGAGTCAATACCATGAGAAATAAGGTCTAGAATAGAGATATTGGAAATTGCCTCTCACTCAAGGCACTTCAAGGTAGAGGTGTCTCATTTGAGAATGCAAAAAGGGTTATATTCTCGGTATTAAAAGTATTGGAAAGTCATTAGAACACTAAATAAAAAATATTTATTATATGAATAGACTAAAGTTAAGTCTATTGAGTGTATGTCAAATTTATGACAAGAGTAATGAAGTAAGATTTCACTTGAAAACTTATATTGTATGGTTTCACAAGAAGTGATTCTTATGGCAAAAAAGGGTGAAGAGCATGTATGTGGTTGATCTGGATTCTATACAGGGAGATGACCTTGCATGTCTTAGTGCTCAAACTGAGAATGCAGAACTTTGGCATAAAAGCCTTGGTTATGTAAGTTGCTCCTTGCTTAACAAACTTTCTTCAAAGGACCTAGTCCGTGGGCTACCAAAAGTGAAGTTTGCAGAAGATAAAGTTTGTGAAGCTGTGTCTGAGGGAAGCAAACTAGATCCTTATTCAAGCATAACAAGCAGGTTAGTTCTACCAGACCATTAAAGTTGATTCATATGGATCTATATGGGCAAGTGAAGAGTCAAAGAAGAGGAAGAAAAAAGTACATTTTGGTGGTTGTAGACGATTACTCAAGGTTTACTTGGACCATGTTCTTGAGGTCTAAGAATGAAACCTATGATGTCTTTATGATGTTTGCTAAAATGATATAGACTAAGTTGAATTGTAAAATAGCAGGGATTAAGTCTGATCATGGAGCTGAATTTAAAAATGCAAAGATGGACATCTTCTGTGCAAAAAATAGAATTCTTCAAAAATTTTCAACTCCTAGAACTCTTCAACAAAATGGTATAGTAGAAAGTAAGAATAGAACCTTGGTGGATATTGCCAAGTCCATATTGATACATTCTGAACTTCCCAAGAACTTTTGTACTGAAGAGGTAAATACTACTTATTATGTGACTAGTAGATGCTTGATCAGATCTATTCTCAACAAAACACCCTATGAGTTACTCAACAATAAGAAGCCTAAATTTAGTTACTGGAGTGCTTTTGGTTGCAAATATTTTGTTCTCAACAATGGCAAGGATGATTTGGGTAAGTTTGATGTAAAAAGTGATGAAGGTGTATTTATTGGTTACTCAAATTCTAGTAAGGCTTATAGAGTTTTTAACAAAAGGATACAATGCATTGAAGAAAGTGTCCATGTGATCTTTGATGAGTCTGATGAACTTGAAAGATTCAAGGATAAAGATAAAGCTGAGTTTGAAGAACTACTGTAGTTTGATAAGGATGGTGTCAATGCTGATCAAGATGTTAAGAATAATTTGGAGAAAACTAATTTTGTTTTTCATCTTCTAGAAGATGCAGGTTGTCACGCCCCATGAGGATACTTTATGTGGCCAACACTCAAAAATCATTTTTGATTCCCAAGTGAACCACTTGTCCTGATCACATCATCAATCATATAGCGGAAAACTCAATTTAGTTATTTATACTACTATTAAGTGGGCTACTCAATGATCAAATATAATAAAGGTTTTAAAACCAACAACCAATCCAAATCCAATATCATGAAACCAGTAAAAAGAAAACTACTCAAGAGTTAAAAGCATCAATGCAATCTATCACCATCTAGTCTATGAAAACTCTATCATTACTATTTAGGTGGTGCCAATGACATGTCCAAGACTATCTTAAATCAAATTAAAAAGGGCTAAACTCAAAGCTAGAGGATAAATGTGGAATCCTTTGGAAGCAGCGGAGGATTCATTAATCATCTGAATACAAATAGGTCCTCAATGGTGCACCTAGTGCTGACCTCTAGTACCTGTCTTTGCATCATGAAAATATGTAGGCCCAAATGGACGTCTATGTAATATGATAGAAGGAAACATGCATCAAGGAAGAACAATATCAACTCAGATAACCTCAATCAAGAAGACAAGAACTCCATCAAGAGTCAAAGTTTAAAGTATGAATAAGGTTTAGATAATGACTAATTATGTAAAATCCAATCAAATAATTTAGAGCACTATCAAGATCTATATGGGAGTTTTTCTAATTGACAACCATCACCTATGAGCCAGTGATGATATAATGAAGCGATGTTGTTGTCACATCCATCCAATACCTTACTATGGTAAAGGATATACCATTAGTGGATCCACAATCAATAACATCAAGTTCTCTTTCGGGACAATAAGGAAAAATTGATTTTTTGGTTCAATCCTCTCCTATATTGGCTACATAGTAATTGAATTTGAGTTGTTATTTACTCTCACTCAATTCAGTGCTCAATACTTCTCCTAAGACTCAACATTCTCATAATACCCTAATCAAATCTTTCAATTAAGTCATTCAATTAGTTTCATTGGACATTCATCAACCCAATTCATCACATCAACTATCAACTCTTTTTTTGGAAACATTCTTTTAGAAACAATTCCTGACTCATCAAGACTCTTTATCATAGTTTTCAAGTCTTTTTGGAGAGAGAGACAGTCAGAACGTTGAGAACTCATTACTTGTGATTATTATTTTATTCTTGGAGATTACTTTTGATATTATATTCGGGTTGTAACATCGCGATTTCTTGTGAAGATTTTGGATTTCGTGTTCTTCAATTTATCATTGTAAGTGCTTAATTATGCTATTCCATAACATGATTTCTTCATCTATAACAAACATGAGTAGTTAAATCCACAACTAGGGTTGTGGAAACTATAAAGAACTAACAAAGTAAAAACTGGATAACTCATAATTCTTGGAAAATATGCATATATGTATTAATTATCTCTTCACTAGGAATGCTTTTTAACGGTGGCCAATGTTAGAACTTGTCAAATTCTTACTTACCAGATCAAGAGGGTAATGAATGAGGAAAGGAATAATTAACAGGATTCGATGTGAGTACTTTTGTCTAATCAACCTGAATGGATCAATGGATGGCAGTACTGGGATAAGGTAAGGGTTAGTAATGCAACACCGCGGGGATGGATCAAATCACATCGTGAAATTTTTCTAGCGCATGGATCAAAGGGTTAGGTGAGCACAACTTACAAGTTTTGCATGCTACACACTAGAAAAGATTATATTATCTAGCTATACTGAATTTGAAATTCATAGGGAACATAATACCCTAGTTATTTCTCTCACTGATTTCACAACACTTGTATTTGACTATTTGATTTTAGTTTAGGTTTATTTGCTTTATTTTCCAAAGCCCCCTTTCGAAAAATAAGTCAATCAATTCATCCTAATTGCTTTAATTACATAAGGTTTAGACCTTATTCCTCATGGAATCAACCCTAATCGATTTTAGGTTCCATATTTTGACAATGACCGCTTATATCTCGATTTAGAGGTGTATTTTAGGCATGATCACATGGTTTGTCGTGGTACCATCTAGATAGTCAGATAGAGACTTCATAGACATTGAGTAGAAGATTGTCGAGTCTTATTTATTTTCTAACTTTATTCATTGGAAACATTCATTGATGAGAATATTTAGTCAGCTTATTTACTTTTGACCCTCATTTGAGTATTCTTCTGCTATTTATGAGTGTGATATGAATATGAGGCCAAATAGTTCTCTTGGGGAATCAACAATGGTTCTTCAAGTGCCGACCACACCAAGGGTACCCTCCCGGGGTGTGATAAACTTGGTATCAGAGCATAGAGTTCAAGTGTCTTAAGGAGTCTATAAAGCCATGTCTAGTAGAGTCTTGTTTAGGGTGTCTTATGCACCACAATTTATAAACAGGAGCTATAGGAAATTAGAAATTGTTACCCTTCTTTTG
This sequence comes from Solanum aculeatissimum, assembly GCA_038996855.1. Classification (NCBI taxonomy): domain Eukaryota; kingdom Viridiplantae; phylum Streptophyta; class Magnoliopsida; order Solanales; family Solanaceae; genus Solanum; species Solanum aculeatissimum. Next base: position 23,300 of record JBCEWC010001533.1, on the reverse strand, counting down.
TATTTTGAGTTTGTGCGATGGAGTTTAACTCTATTAAATCTCTTTTCTAATTCGTGTGTTACACATTTTTAGATCATGCCTCATAAGCATACCACCACATAAAAAGATATTTTAGTGTCTAACATTGAGAATCCCAAACAAGAGGTCCCTATCCAAATGGACACGAGAGGCCGAGGTTGACCTGCTAGAGCTGCTGGGGCTCCTCAGGAACCTACTCTTCGACTACTCCGACTATAGAGGCTAAATTCAGATGAGTTATCACTATGCTCACGTATTTGGTAGCCACCTAGAGTGGGAATTGGAGTTCATAGGCCCCTAGTTCTAGCTCCCAAGATCCAACTGCTACAACTAAACGTAGGTATTTTCTGAGGATGAACCTACCAGTTTTCACAAGATCTAAGGTCGAGGAAGACCCCAGAACTTCATTGATGAGATATGGAATGCCTTGAAATCTATGCATGCGACTGAGATTAAGGGAATTGAACTTTCGTTCTACCAGTTTAAGAATGTGGCAAATGTCTGGTGCAACCAATGTGAATAGGGTCGAGGTGAGGATGCTAAGTCTACTAAGTGGAGTGAATTTTAGAGTGCCTTCCCTGATCAGGTTTTCCCCATGAGTTGATAGTGGTGAATATTGAAGAGTTTGTGAACTTGAAATAGGAGGGGTTGACTATTAAAGAGTATAGCCTTAAGTTCATCCAATTATCAAGTCATGCCCCAGAGGTGTCTAGGACATGAGAGAAAGAATGAGGAAGTTCATATCTAGACTAGGCAAGCATGTGAAGAGTGAGTGCAAGATGACATTGTTGATCCTAGGCATGAACATCTTTAGGATTATGGTCTATGCACAATAACTAGAGGAGGATAAGAAAAAGGATAGAGAGGAGCATCATAGGAAGAAGACCAAGTCAACAGGGCCTGAGCCCAGCTAGCCTAAGCAGAGTAAGGGAGACAAGCCCTACTTCCAGAAGAGATCTAATAGTCCTGCACCATCCTCAGCTAGTGCTCCAGCTCTGAGTAACAAGTACGATCAAAAGCTCCAAGTTTAGCAGAACTCAGAGCACAGGGTTCTCAATCCCAGTCTAGTGTGACCCTTGGTTCGAAAGGGGAGCCACCTTGTGGAAAATGAGGCAGGATATATTTGGGAGAGTGTAGAGAGGGAGGGAATAGTTGCTATAAATGTGTCCAGGTAGGTCACTTTAAGAAAGAATGTCTAATGTGGGGAAATAAGTCCTAATCTTCTACTGTAACACCACCAACAAAAGGTAATTAGAGAGGTTCCACACCAGGGACAAGCGGTGGAGCAAATTGTCTGTATATGATGGGGAACTGACAAGACTAAGTAACTGCACCAGACATTGTGATGGGAATGCTTTGAGTTTTCACTTTTTATTATTATGCATTGCTTGATCCGTGTGCAACTCTGTCATTTGTGACACCATATGTGGCTAGTAGATTTGAGAATCTTCCCGAGTGTTTGCTTGAATCCTTCTCTATTTCCACCCTTGTTGGCAAGTCTATTCTAGCTGAGAGAGTTTATAGAGATTGTGTAGTATCCATCAATCATAGGGATACTTTTGTTGATTTGATAGATTTGGAGATGGTTGATTTTGATATGATCCTTGGCAAGGATTGGCTTCACGCCTACTATGCCTCCATTAATTGTAGGACCCAAACTGTTAACTTTCAATTTCTGAATGAACTGATCATAGAGTAGAAGGGTGACTCTATTGCTCCAAAGGGTAAGTTTATTTCTTATCTTAAGGACAAAAATCTAATCTCAAAAGGATGTATCTATCACCTCATACGAGTTAAATTTGACAATGTTGAGCCTCCTACCCTTGAGTCCATCCCAATTATGAATGAGTTTCCTGAAGTGTTTCAAGATTATTTACCTGGAGTCCCTCCTGATAGGGAGAATGACTTTGGAATTTATGTTCTTTCTAACACTCAACCTATCTCCATTACACCATATAAAATAACTTTTTTTGAGTTGAAAGAGTTGAAGGAGTAGTTGAAAAACTTTCTAGAGAAGGGATTTGTTAGGCCAAGTGATTCTCCTTGGGGTGCCCCCATTTTATTCGTGAGAAAGAAAGATAGTTTCCTCAAAATATCTGTTGACTATTGCTAGTTGAATAAGGTACAGGCAATAATAAGTATTTCCTTCCAAAGATCGATGACTTATTTGACCTACTTTAGGGTGCCACTATTTTCTCCAAGATAGACCTAAGATCAGGCTATTAACAATTGAAAGTAAGAGAATATGATAACTCGAAAATAGCTTTCCAAACCCACTATGGTCACTTTGAGTTTTTGGGTGATGCCATTTGGGTTGAAAAATACACCTTCAACCTTCATGGATTTGATGAACAAAGTATTTAGACAGTACCTTGATATGTTCATGATTGTGTTCATTAATGATATTTTGGTGTGTTTTAGAGATGAAGAGGAATATGCTAATCACCTTAGGATTGCTTTACAAACGTTAAAGGATAATGAGTTGCATGCTAAGCCCTCTAAGTGTGAGTTTTGACTCAAATATTTGGAATTCCTAGGCCATATAGTTTTGGGAGATGCTATATGAGTGGACACACAAAAGATTGATGTGGTTAAGAACTGGCCTAGACCAACCTCTTCAACTGACATGAGGAGTTTTTTGGGTTTATCTAGTTACTACCACATATTTGTTGATGATTTCTCATGCATATCCTCACCATTGACTAGATTGACTAAGAAAAAGTTAGGTTTAATGGTTTGATGAGTGAGTGTGAGAGGAGTTTTACAAGAGTTGAAAACAAGGTTGACCACTTCCCAGTGTTGACCTTTCCCAAAGGAACTGAGGGATTTGTCATTTATTAAGATGCCTCGAGAGTGGGATTAGGATGAGTATTAATGCAAAAGGGTCAAGTTATTGCTTATGCTTCTAGGAAACTCAAGGTGCATAAGAAATATTATCCTACACATTGTCATGCCCTGGGAGGGTACCCTTGGCGTGCCGGTCTCTCAGAGACTATAGCTAGCCCCCAAGAAAACCACTCGGACTTATCACATTCATTCAATCACATTCTAATAGCAGAAGACATCAATAATAAAGAATACTCAAGGAAATAACATGGAAAAATGATAAATTAAAGGCCAAAGGCCAAAGGCCAAATAATCTATCCATCGACTAAGTAAGACTAGTGTGAAAGAAACTAGTTAGAAATAACATCAAAACATAACTCTAGAGTCTAGTCTATGAAGCCTCTAAACATCTGACTAACTGGTGCCAATGACAGGTCCATGGCTACCTCAAAATGAAATAAAATAAGTCTAAACTTAAATCTAAAAGATAAAATATGTCATCCTCCGAAAGTAGGGGAAGACTCATCACATCAACTGAATGTAACTAGATCCTCAACAGAGTGCTTGCTGATGACCACTAGTTCCTATCTATGCAACATGAAAAGATGCAAGCCTAATTGGGCATCAGTACGTGGAATGTACTGGTATGTAAAATGGTAGAATGAAACATGTAAAGGCAGGATAACATCAACTCAAAATAGCTCAAATCAAGAAATAGAAAGCTCAATCATCAAGCCAAGAGTCTAAAGTATGAAATACAGTTTAGATAATGACCACTCATATACAATCTCATCCTATCCACTCAGAGTACTGTCAAGACCTATTTGGGAGTTTCTCGAACTGACAACCATCACCTATGAGCTGGTGATGATACAACAAAGCGATGTCATTGCCACATCCATCTAATACCTTGCAAGGGTAAAGGACATCCCATCAGTGGATCCACAATAATAACGTCAAGTCTTCTATTCAGGACAATATGGAAACATCCGATTTTATGGTTTAATCCTCTCCTACGCTGGTAACATAGTTATTGAGTTTGAGTTGGACTTACTCTTACTCAATTCAGTGTTCAATACTCCTTCCAAGACTCATTATGCTCATAAGACCTCAACTCTATGGTTAACTCATTAGTCTAGTCTCATTGGACATTCGTCAACTCAGTTCATCACATCAATCATCAACTCTTTGGTTGCATTCTTTAAATGTTCAGTACTTGATTCATAAAGACTCAATCATGCCTCATTCGAACTCATAGCATTCAAGAAACCATAATAGAGTTACAACAGTTAAGGATTCTATAGACTCTTTAGGTTCAATTTATACTCATGCATACTCATTTAAATACAATATTTTAAAATAACAAGAATTCAGTCTAAGGTTCCTTTAGAAAAGTAAAATCATAAATTTCTAGTATTTAATTCATAAAAATCATAGTTCACACAAAATTATATAGATATACGTTAGAATTTAAGAAAAATCTTTACGAAACATCCATGGAAGACTGAAGTCATCAACACGTTCCATCGACTCAGGTTATAGGGCACAGGGAAGAAAAATATTTATGTTTTAGTTAGACTTACATACCTAGAAATTGGAGAAACAATCAAACCTCAGTTGATCCTCACGTTTGTACTCGAAACCCTCATCTTCCTCTCCCCTCCGTTGCTCTCAAGAAATCCCTAAGCATGAAGAATGGTGAAATATAAGCTAGGGTTCTATTTTAGGACTTAAATTAAGTCTAAAAGATCCATGGTTTCAATTAAAAGGGATAGGATTTGACAAAAGTACCCCTCTTTAAAATTGCCACAGGGATCTACGAGACCCGTCTACAAGCCATACAATATTTTATGGATCATAGATGGCTTCTCATAGATAGGACGACCAAGTAATTTGGTTACTGGAGAGTCCCACAAAACCTCACCTACGAGCCATAAAACTCTTTACGAGTCGTAACTCCATCTTTTGGATCCAGGTGTCTAAAGTTTTGAGGTACTGGAACTCGATACGAAACGTCTTCTACGAGCTATAAAAGATTATACAAGTTTTCTGGTAACTAATAGTTTAAGATACTAAAAATTTGATTTTGGGGCAACTAGAACCTTTCACGAGACCAATCGACGACCCGTAGAAGGATTTACGATTCGTAGAAGGATTCGTGAAGTCTGGAGCTAAAATTTGACTTTCTGGACCTTTCCACGTAAGCTCACTTTATGGGTCATACTTCAATCCACGACCCATAAGTGGTTTTGTGGAATTACTCTGCTCTGGTAGTGTTTAGTAAAATGGCTATAACGTTTGAGTCCAAACTCCAAATAAGGTGAAACCAGTTGCGTTGGAAAGAGAATTCAAAGAGATTTCATTAGATATGTCATGGGCCAACTAATTCTTTGTGTGCTAAGAGTTAGGATCATTTAAAGTCTACCGTTGAATAATCGATCACTAGAAACACAATTTATTGGAACGTTTTTAACTCGTCTAAGAGTTAGAAGTCTCTTATGAATCTAATACACTTCTCATATGTAAGAATGAGTCTTGAAACATAGGTACATGTGAGGAAAGAGTTACAGAGTGTCATAATATCTCCCTCTTGGGATCATTCGTCATCAAATGATGAGCAACTCAAGGCTTATTAAGCTAGAACACTATCAAGAACGCAAATACTCGTATACTTAAATACTCATACTCTAGCAATCAACTCTAACTTAGGATTTAGAATTGAAAGACCATTTCTAACATAATCATTAGGCATAAATACAATTAAAGATATGCATACTCATATACTCATTGACTCGAATAGGGCATCAACCCAAAGATAAGAACTCAACAATGGAAAGATAACTCAGAGAATGAAAATAAATCATTACCATCAATTTCATCATTTGGAGGCACGAACAAGTTAGGGTATCTACCATTCATATCCTCTTTAGCTTCCCATGTATCCTTTTCAACAGATTGACATCTCCACAACACTTTTACTGATGCAACCTCTTTAGTTTTCAACTTGCGAACTTGATGATCTAGGATTTGGATTGGGATCTCTTCATAACTCAAACTATATTTCAATCCAATGATTTAAATAGGCATGACCAAGGATGGATCTCCCAAACACTTCTTAAGCATAGAAATATGAAAGACTGGATGGATGGCTGCCAACTCTTGTGGTAGCTCCAACACATAAGCTACGTTTCCCACTCTCTTCAGAATTTGGTAGGGGCCAATGTATCGAGGACTCAACTTCCCTTTCTTCCCAAATTGCATCACACCCTTCATGGGTGACACTTTTAAGTACACTCATTCATTGACCTCAAACTCTAAGTCTCTTCTTCTAACATCAGTGTATGACTTTTGACGACTCTGTCCAGTTCTCACTCTCTTCGATGATCTTCACTTTCTCCATAGCTTGATGTACCAAACTTGGTCCAATCAACTCTGCTTCACCTACCTCGAATCATCCAATTGGTGATCTACATCTCCTCCCATATAGGGACTCATATGGAGCCATTTGAATGCTTGAATAGAAGTTGTTATTGTAGGAAAATTCAATCAGAGGCAAATAATCATCCCAATTACCCTTAAAGTTGATTACATAAGCCCTCAACATATCCTTTAGGGTTTGTATTGTACGCTCTTCCTGACTATCAGTTTGAGGGTAAAAAGTGGTGCTAAGATTCATCTTTGAACCCAAGTCTTTCTGGAAAGATTTCCAAAATTATGTAGTAAGTTGGGCTCCTCTATCTGAGATGATAGACAAGGGAACTCCATGTAGTCTAACAATCTCTCTTATGTATAGTCAGGCATAATCCTAGGCTGTGTCAATCATCTTTACTGCTAAAAGTGCAAAAATTTAGTCATCCTGTCAACTATTACCCAAATCAAATCATGCTGACGATGAGACCTCGGTAAGCCTATAACAAAGTCCATATTGATCATCTCCCATTTCCATTTCGGAATCTCAAAATTTTGACCTACTCTATATGGCCTTTGATGCTCAACTTTAACTTGTTGGAAATTTGGGCACTTAAAAATAAACTCAACAATGACCCTCTTTATCCCACTCCACCAATAAACCTCTCTCAAGTCATGATACATCTTAGTTGATCCTAGGTGGATGGAATACCTAAAGTTGTGGGCTTCTGCCATGATCCTCTCTCAAATATCATCAATATTTCGAACACATAGTCTGCCTTGATATCTTAATACTCCTTCTCCCCCTTTGGCAAAAGTCATCATCTTTTGTTTATGCATATCTGCCTTCAATTATATCAAGATGGGGTCTCGGTCTTGATTTTCCTTCACCTCTACTACAAGAGACGATGTAGACCCATTATGCACAAGTATCCTACCTTCACTAGATTCATCTAATTAAACTGCCAGTCGTGCTAGCCGATGTACCTCTTTGGCCAACTCCTTCTTCTCTCTTTCCACATAAGTAGTGTTTCCCATAGATAACCTGCTAAGAGCATCAACGACCACATTAACTTTACCTAGTTGTTAGAAGAAGCTCATGTCATAGTCCTTGAGCAACTCAAGCCATCTCCGCTGCCTCAATTTAAGCTCTTTCTGGGTGAATACATATTGCAGGCTCTTATGGTCTGTGAATACATCGACATATGATCTATATAAATGGTGATTCCAATTCTTAAGTGCAAACACTACCGTAACCAATTCTAAGTCATGAGTTGGATAGTTCTCTCATGGTTCTTAAGTTGTTTGGAAGCATAAGATATGACTTTACCTCTTTGCATTAAAACATATCCCAATCCCACTCTAGAAACATCACAGTAAATCACAAAATTATCAGTCCCCTCAGGTAGAGTCAACACTAGTGCAGTCGTTAATCTAGTTTTTAACTCTTGAAAACTCTTCTCACACTCATCGGACCACTGAGACTTAGCTTTCTTCTTAGCCAGTCTAGTCAATGGTGCGGATATAGAAGAAACTCCCTTAACAAATCTATGGTAGTAGCCTTCTTAACCCAAAAAACTCCTTATGTCAGTGGGAGAGGTTGGTCTAGGCCAATTCTTAACCACCTCGATCTTTTGAGTATCCACTCGTATGCCATTGCCAAAAACCACATGGCCCAAAAAAGTCATGGACTTGAGCTAAACTCACAATTGGAGAATTTTTCATACAACTCATTGTCTTTGAGCATTTGAATAATAATTCGAAGATGATCGACATGCTCTTCCTCATATCGGGAGTACACTAATATGTCATCAATAAATACAATCACGAACATGTCAAGGTACTGTCTGAATACTCTATTCATCAACTCCATAAAAGCTGCAGGTGCATTTGTCAACCCAAAGGACATTACCATGAACTCGAAGTGACCATATCGAGTTCAGAAAACCATCTTCAGAATATCACATTCTCTCACTTTTAACTAGTGATAGCCTGATCAGAGGTCTATCTTAGAGAAAACAGTGGCACCCTGAAGTTGGTCAAACAAGTCATCAATTCTTGAAGGGGATATTTGTTCTTAATGGTTATCTTATTCATTTTGCGATAATCTATACACATTCTGAGGGAACAATCTTTTTTATGAACAAATAGGACAAGAGCTCCCCACGGAGAGACACTCGTCCTAATAAATCCCTTATCCAAGAAATCTTTCAACTACTCTTTCACTTCCTTCAATTTAGCAAGAGCCATTTTATATGGAGGAATAGAGATAGGTTGAGTATTAGAAAGAACATCAATCCCAAAGTCAATCTCCCTATCAAGAGGCACTCCAGGCAAATATTCAGGAAAGATATCAGCAAACTCATTGACAACAAAAAGTGAATCAAAAGGTAGGGATTCTACATCATTAGCCTTAACTCGCACGACGTGATAGATACACCCTTTAGAAATTATCTTTTTGGCCTTAAGATAGGAAATAAATTTACCCTTAGGCATAATAGAACTACCCTTCCACTCTATAATAGGCTCATTCAAAAATTGGAACTTGACCGTACGGGTTCTACCGTTGACAAAGGCATAACAAGTGTAAAGTCAATCCATGCTGAAGATCACATTGAAGTCAACCATCTCTAACTCAATCAGATAAACAAGAGTATCTTTATGATAAATAAACATTACAAATCTCTATAAACCCTTTTAGCTATGATTGACTCACCAATAGGAGTAGAAATACTAAAGGGCTCAAGAAGACATTCAGGAAGGATCTCAAGCTTACTAGCCATATATGGAGTCACAAATGATAACGTGGCACCTGGGTCAAGCAAGACATATACATAGGAAAAGACTCGAAGCATACCCATAACAACATCTGGTGTAACTTCCTGATCCTGTCGATTGCCCATCGCATATAGACGGTTTGCACCTCCACCCGTATTAGTAGTGACACCTTTCTGATTAGCACTAGCCTATTGTGCTGTCGAAGACTGAGCTCTATTACCTCCCTCACCTTGCCTTTTTATTGGGCACTCATTCTGGAAATGACCAATCTGTCCACACTTAAAGCAAGCATTTGTGCCCTCTCGACACTCACCTAGGTGGAGTCTACCACACTTGCCACAGGGTGGTTTCCCCATCGAACCTTGAGTCACACTAGCTTGGGATTGAGAACCCTAAGCTTTGGAATTATGATAGCCCTGTGATTTCTGATCATACCTATTACTCAGAGCTGATGCACTTGCTGAGAATGATGCATAATTTGAAGACCTTTTCTGAAAATAGGACCTGCCCCTTTTACCTTGCTTCTGTTGTTTAGGCTCATACCCTGCTGATTTAGCCTTCTTGCTCAAGATTGCTCCTCCTTATCCCTCTTATTGTCCTCTTCAAGTTGTTGCGCATAGACCATAACTCTGGAGATGTCCATGCCTGAAATCAACAATGTTTCCTTGCACTCCTTTTTGACATGCTTGCCCAAGCGAAATAAAAACTTTCTCATCTTGGATCTCATGTCAGGGACCATATCTGGAGCATACCTGGATAGTTGTTTGAACTTGAGGCTATACTCCTTGACAGTCATACCCTCTAGTTTCAAGTTGATAAACTCCTCAACCTTCGGTTCCCTCAACTCTCGTCGAAAGAAGTGATCAAGAAAGGCACTCTTAAAATCATCCCAAATGACAGGCTCTACATCCTCACCTTGACTCTCTTCCCATTGATTGTACCAAATATTTGCCACATCCTTGAGTTGATGGGAAGCAAGTTCGACTCCCTCAACCTCAATAACATGCATAGCTTTCAACACCTTCCATATCTCATCATTAAAGTTATGGGGTCTTCCTTAACCTTAGACCCTGTGAAGACTAGTGGTTTCATCCTCAGAAAATCTCCAAGTCTGGTTGCGGCAGTTTCCTCTTGGGAGCTAGAGCTAGGGGTCTGTGATCTCCGGTTCCCACTCTGAGTGGCTACTAGTTGAGTGAGAATAGTGATAGCTCCTCTGAAATCAGCTTCTATAGTAGGAGCGGGTGGAGCAGAGGGTGCTTGTGGAACACGGGTAGCTCTAGTTGAGCGACCTTGACCCCTAATCTCCATCTGAGTAGGCACCTCTTGTGGGGGATTCATAGCATTAGAGGTTGAAGCATCTATTCGGGTGGCGGTACACTTAGGTAGCATGATCTGTAAGCGCGTAATACATGAATCAAATAGGTATTTTAATGGTGTTAAACTCCATCACACGAACTCAGAATACAACAGAAGTGTAACCATTTCAAATTTCCTATAGCATCCTACTTATAAAGTGTGGTGCACAACATACCTATAAACAAGTCTCTACTAGACACAACTTCATAGACTCCCTAGGACACTTGAACTCTGTGCTCTGATACCAAGTTTGTCACGCTCTAGGAGGGTACCCTTGACGTGGCCTACACTCAGAGACTATTGCTAGCCCCCAAGCGAACCACTTGGCCTCATCACATTCATTCAATCATATTCTAATAGTGGAAGACATCAAGAATAAAGAATATTCATGGAAATAATATGGTAAAATGATAAATCAAAGGCCAAAGGCCAAATAATCTATCCATCGACTAAGTAAGACTAGTATGAAAGAAACTAGTCAGAAATAACATCAAAACATAACTCTAGAGTCTAGTCTAGGAAGCCTCTAAACATCTGACTAACTAGTGCCAATGACAGGTCCATGGCTATCTCAAAATGAAATAAAATAACTCTAAATTCAAAGCTAAAAAATAAAACATATCATCCTCCGAAAGTAGGAGAGGACTCACCAAATCAACTGAGTGTAACTAGGTCCTCAACGAAGCACCTTCTGATAACCGCTAGTACCTATCTCTGCATCATGAAATGATGCAGGCCCAAATGAGCGTCAGTACGTGAAATGTACTGGTATGTAAAATGGCAGAATAAAATATGTAAAGGCAGGATAACATCAACTCAAAATGACTTAACTCAAGAAATAGGAAGCCCAATCATCAAGTCATGAGTCTAAAGTAAGAAATACAGTTTAGACAATGACCACTCATATACCATCTCAGCCCATCTACTCAGAGTACTATCAAGACATATTTAGGCGTTTCTCTAACCGAAAACCATCATCTTCGAACTAGTGATGATACAATGAAGCGATGTCATTACCATATCCATCCAATACCTTTCCATGGTAAAGGACATCCCATTAATGGATCCACAATAATAATATCAAGTCTTTGTTTTGGGATAATAAGGAAATATACAATTTTACGATTCAATCCTCTCCTACGCTAGCAACGTAGTTATTGAGTTTGAGTTGGACTTACTCTTACTCAATTCGGTGCTCAATACTCCTCCCAAGACTCATTATGCTCATAAGACCTCAACTCTATGGTTAACTCATTTATCTAGTCTCATTGGACATTTATCAACTCAGTTCCTCACATCAATCATTAACTCTTTGGTTACATTCTTTTAAGGTTCAGTTCTTGACTCGCAAAGACTCAATCATGCCTCATTCGAACTCATAACATACAGGAAACCATAATAGCATTAAAACATTTAAGGATTCTATAGACTGTTTTGGTTCAATTTATACTCATGCATGCTCATTTAAATTCAATATTTAAAAATAGCAAGAATTCAGTCTAAGGTTCATGTAGAAAAGTAAAATCATCAATTTCTAGTATTTAATTCATAAAAATCATAGTTTACGAAAAATAGTATAGATAAACATTATAATTTAAGAAAAATCTTCACGAATCATTCATGGAAGATTCAAGTCATCAATATGTTATATCGACAAGGTTATGGGGCACATGGAAGAACAAAATCCATGTTTTAGTTAGCCTTACATAGCTGGAAATAAGAGAAATAATCAAACCTTAGGTCAATCCTTATGTTTGTACTCGAAACCCTCGTCTTCCTCTCCCCTCCGTTACTCTCAAGAAATACCTAAGCGTGAAGAATGGTGAAAAATAAGCTAAGGTTCTATTTTAGGACTTAAATTAAGTCCAAAATATCCAAGGTTTCAATTAAATAGGATAAAATTTGATAAAATTACCCCTCTTTAAAACTGCCGTAGGGGTCCATGATACCCCATCTATGAGCCATAGAACACTCTATGAGTCATAGAACACTCTATGAGTCATAGGTGGCTTCTCGTAGATGGGACAACCAAGTAATTTGGTTACTGGAAAGTCCCACTAAACATCACCTACGAGCTATGAAACTCTTTACGAGTCATAAGTCCATCTTGTGGATTCGGGTGTCTAACGTTTTGAGGTACTAGAACTCGATACAAAACCTATTCTACGAGCCGTAAAAGGTTATACAAGTTGTCTGGTAACTCGTATTTTAAGATACTAAACATTTGATTTTGGGGCAACTGGAACCTTTCACGAGACCAATCCACGACCCATAGAAGGCTTTACAATTCGTAGATGGATTCGTGAAGTCTGGATCTAAAATTTGACTTTCTGGGTCTTTCCATGAAACCTCACTTTATGGGTCGTACTTAAATCCACGACCCATAAGTGGTTTCGTGGAACTACTTTACTTTAGCAGTGTTTAGTAAAATGGATATAACGTTTGACTTTGAGCTCTAAATGAGGTAAAACTAGTTGCGTTGTAAAGGAAATGCAAAGAGATTTCATTTGATATATGGTCCACCTAATTCTTTGTGTGATAAGAGTTATGATCATTTAAAGTTGACCCTTCCATAATTGATCACTAGAAACTCAATTTATTGGAATGTTTTGAACTCGTCTAAGTGTTAGAAATCTCTTATGACCCTAATACACTTATCATTTATAAGAATGAGTCTCAAAACATAGGTACATATGAGGATAGAGTTATGAGGTGTCGTACACATGACTTAGAATTGTTAGTGGTGGTGTTTTATCTCAAGCTATGGTGCCATTACTTATATGGAATGCATGTTAATATATTCACAGACCATAAAACCCTACAATATGTATTCACCCAGAAGAAGCTTAATTTTAGGTAGAGGAGATGACTTGAATTTCTCAAGGACTATGATATGAGCATCCTTTACCACCCAGGTAAAGCTAATGTAGTTGTTGATGCTCTTAGCAGATTTTCCATCAGGAGTACTTCCTATGTCAAGAAGGAGAAATAAGAGCTACCTAAAGAGGTTCACACACTGGCACGATTGGGAGTTCAACTAGATGAATTTGGTCAAGGTGGAATACTTATGCAAAATGGGTCTCTATTATATCTAATATTGGAGGTGAAGGAGAAGCAAGACCAAGACCCTATCTTACTGTAATTAAAGGAAAATGTGCATAAGCAGAAGGTGATGACTTTTGCCAAAAGGAGAGATGAAGTGTTGAGATACCAATGAAGATTGTGTGTCTTAGATGTTGATGGTATTTGAGAAAGGATCATATAAAAAGTCCATAACTCTAGATATTCTATCTATCTAGGCTCAACTAAGATGTACTATTACTTGAGAGAAGTAATTAGTGGAGTGGGATGGAAAGAGATTTTGCTGAGTTTGTTTTCAAGTGCCCGAATTACAAACAAGTTAAAGTTGAGTATCAAAGTCCATGTGGAGTAACTAAGAACTTTGAGATCCTAAAATAGAAGAGGGATAAGATTAACATGGACTTTGTCATATGTTTACCAAGGTCCCACAGACAATATGATTTGATTTGGGTAATAGTCGAAAGGATGATAAAATTTTCTCACTTCTTTGTAGAAAAGATGACTGACACTATGGATGATTATGCTCAATTATACATAAAAGAGATTGTTAAATTACATGTAGTTCCTTTGTCCATCATCTCAGATAGAGGAGCTCAATTCACTGCTCAGTTTTGGAGATCCTTCCAAAAAGGCTTGGGTTTGAAGGTGAATCTCAACACTACTTTCCACCCACAGACTGATGACTAGGAAAAACACATAATTTAAACTATGGAGGATATGTTGAGAGCCTGCATCATTGACTTCAAAGGTATTTGGGATGACCATTTGCCTCTAATTGAGTTCGTTTCTAATAATAGTTTCCATTTGAGTATTCAGATGGCTCCTTATGAGGCCCTCTATGGGATGAGATGTAGGTCACTGATTTGATGGTTTGGGGTAAGGGAATCAGAGTTGATTGGATGAGACTTGGTTCACCAATCCATAGAGAAGGTGAAGATCAAATGAGAGAGGTTAAAGACTGCGTAGAGTCGACAAAAATCCTACACCGATGTTAGGAAAAGAGACTTAGAGTTCGAGGTCAATGATTGGGTATATTTGAAGGTATCACCTACGAAGGGTATGATGTGATTTGGGAAGAAAGAGAAGTTGAGTCTGAGATATATTGTCCCTTACCATATTATAAAGAGAGTGGGAATTATAGCTTATGAGTTAGAGCTACCACCAAAGTTAGCAACCATCCATCTAGTCTTCTACATTTCCATGCTTAAGAAGTGTTTGGGAGATCAGGGGATTGTTATGCCTATCAAAATTATTAGAGTGAAATACAATTTAAACTATAAGGATATTCCCATTCAAATCCTTGATCGTTAGGTTCTCAAGTTGAGAACCAATGATATTGCATCTATCAAGGTGTTGTAGAGAAATCAATTTGCAGAAGAAGCTACTTGGGAAGCTAAAGAGGATATGAATGCTAGGTACCTACATTTATTCTTGCTTGGTGTTGATGAGAGAGTTGATGGTAATGATTCATTCATATTCTGGAGTTCCTTTCTGTTCTAAGTTTGAATGATGATAGAGTTCTTGAGTCCGATTGATGATTGGTATGATTTGTTGATTTTTTACTTGCTTGATTGCTTGATTAATTGATTGCATTAGTGATTGGTCAACTTCTTGATTATTAGAGTCCATGATAGGATTCGTGCCTTGACTAGGTTCCTAGATTGCTCTTCATGTGAGGATGAATGATCCCAAAGGGGAGATAATGTCACACCTCTAAATTGATTCCACCAAGTTTGCTGTAAATGCCCAGGAGAAGCTGAGAAAACATAACTCAAAAACGCCAATGGAAGAAGACACGAAGAGTCATCTATGGCCCATAAATGGGACCTCATAATTTCCCTTGTGACTTAGAAAATATTTCCTAAGCCTGAGGCCCATGTACGAGACCTCCCACAGGCATATCATTCTATTGCTCATAGAATGGGTTTCATAGATTAAAGTTTAGGAAACCATGATTTCTAAATCCGAAACCACAATTAATAGGACGACCATCTTTCAATTTACCACCTATATAAAAGGGTTTCGTAGATCCTAGGTCCAATTTCTAGTAACCCAAAGTTTGGGCACCTTCCATCTATGAGAGTCCACTTACTCCCCATAAGTGGATGCACGACCCATAGATGGGGTCTCGTGGTTCCATTCAACAGTTTTAAAAAAGGCTACTTTCATCTTTTCCTACCTTTTTCAATTAAACGACATGATATTTTGGAATTGTTTTAGACCCTTTATCAGTATCCTAAGGGTATTACTCCTGATTAGACACTTAGAAATTTTGAGAACATCGAGGACAAGAGAAAGCTAGGATTTTGAATGAGTGATTGAAGACTTCATAAAAGTTGATCATTCTTTGAAATTTCAGGTATGTAAGGCTACTTAAAGGTTTGATTGAGTTTAGTCATGCGTCCTTTCATTTACTTGAGTCCAATTTGTGATTGGGGGTTGAGTATTGAAAATCCCATGGTCCCAATCATTGACTTTCTTGCATCTATTTAGAGATTCCTTGCATATTTATGAATATATTAATGAGTTATACACTGGTTATATGAAATTGGAGTATAAAATTGCATTCAGGACTTTGAACTCTTACTTATATCATTCTATATCACCTTGTTGTATTGACTGGATTGAGACCATGATTGTGATTGTCTGAGTTGAGTAAAATGAGCATGATTGAGCATGATGAACATACATATATATATATGTAGATAATGGGCATTGTACGTGTTTTATATGATGAGTATGATTCAGTGTAGTCTAAATAACCGTTTGAGTTTAAGTTAGAGCCATGATTGTATTCATGATTGATGATCCTAATTTGTTGAACTGTTGAGTGATTGAGTTGAGTTTTATTGGAGAAAATATAAAGAGATAAGGTTTAGTTAATTGACATGATAATGTTTTAGTCTTGAGAGAAGTATTGAACACCAATATGGGAGTGAGTAGATAACTACTTTAACCCATAAACTACATTACGAGTGTAGGATAGTTGCATCATTAATTTGGGTAACTCATGTCCTACAAAGATGGAAATTCATTGATCGTTCCTTACAATGGCAAGTATTGGACGGGCGTGGAAAAGACGTCACCTTAATTGTGTATCACCAAACTAAAGGTAGTAGGATTGGATGTCGGTTAAGAGAAAATCCCAAGCAACACTGATATGGTATGTAATGTTTTAAATGAGTTGCATACATACTAAGTCTATTTTCAAATCTTGTTTTTATTCTTAAACTTGCACATTCATCGATTTAAGTTAAGGACTGTTGAGTTGATTAATTTGTCTAAGATTTACTATTTCTTGAGCCGTTTTACATACTAGTATATTCCATATACTGACGTCCATTTGGGTATGCATTAAATGATGCAAATATAGGTAATAGAGGTCTTCAACAAGCGCACCGTTAAATAGCAGTTTTCATTCTAGATTTGGTGAGCCTTCCTTGCTATTCGGCGGAGCCTTTCTATATTTTATTTGAGTATTTTTATTTAATTTTGATTAGGGTAGCCATGGAATGACATGGTACAATCTTGATAGTCAGATAGAGGCTTCATACACATTGATTAGATGATTGTCGATTGTTATTTATTTTTCAATTTTGTTCATTGGAAGCATTCATTGATGAGAATATTTTGTCAATTTATTTACTTTTGACCCTTACTTGAGTATTCTTACACTGTTTATGAGTGTGATGTGATGATGAGGCCAGGTGGTTTTCTTGGAGAATCAACAATGATTCTTCAAGTGTCGTTCATGCCAAGGGTATCCGCCCGGGGCATGACAGCTCGCTAGTAGAGGTTAATTTCTAGACCACCCGTTAGTCGAGTCTTGCTCACTAGTTAGCTTTAGTGTATCCCCTTAGGCATCTTAGGAGGTCAACTTGGCAAGTGATCTCCCCCTTTATTTCAGTAGGGGATATATCGGGACTCCATGGTTTAGCTCATATGGTTTATGTCGGTTAAAGGTTGCTCTCACATAAATTATGGTCCCTTGTTACTCCCAGATGATGTTTCTCCTAAAGGCTTATGACTATGTCTTCAAGTATGTAAGTTGGTCTCTATTATGATTACTAATGTTTCTTTCATAGTAAAATACTCTTTCATTTAAAGTGATGTATTGTTCACCCAAGGATATTAATATTTTAATTGTTCATAACAATATATGTTTTCTCACTAATCTAAGTTTATGTACCTTATCATTTATTCGAGTAAGGGTACATTTTTTATTTTTCATATGCATTATCTCATGTTCTATGGATAAAGTGATGTGTCAAATGATCACATATATGTATGCCCTCCTCATGCTTCAAAGATGTTTTTTGTATGATATATGATTTGAATTCCTATAATTCATGTATTTCCCAAGTTTATATAATTTTTTTGTTCACGACTATGTTCATTCATGCACCTTACTAAGTTCTTTCTAAAGTTGCCTTTGATGTTTAAATGATATTGACTTGATTATGACTTACTAATGACCTTGTAAATGTATGATTTTAACATGAGATTTAGCATGAATCATTTCATCATTGTTTTCATGTCATGCATTGCATACCTACATACTAGTACATTCAAACTACTGACACATACTTCTATGTCTACATAATTAACCATATAGGGACCGACGCTCCTCGATACCCTCCACGTGGCTAGATTTTGATTGTTGAAGATGAGAGTTGGTGAGTCCTCTAGTTTGGGGATGACATACTAAATTTCTTTCTATATTTATGTATTAAGACATTTTAGTTTTAAGTTTTATAAATTTCTTTTTCTATATATGTAGTTGAGGGTGAGCTTGAACATGTCTTAGCCCCTGCCAAGTCTATGTTATAGGTATTGTTGGACACATGCTATGGTTGTATCTAGTTCTTTTTTTAAAATCTTAATATGGTTTTATGTTGTAGTCGTTAGACATGCTTTTCTTAGTTTTCAATCTTATCTTTATGTCATTATCGATGATATGCTTTATGAATGCTAAGAGGCTTATTTGAGGTACCTTCGAGTGCCTCATTCTCCGTGTTAAGACAAAGCTCTAGGTCTGGTTCATTACAAACTTTGTATCAGAACATTAGGTGTTGAAATTGTCCTTGGAGTCCAACATAATGCGTCAAATAGAGTTTTACGCATTGGTGTGAAGAGCGCCACATCTATAAGTAGGAGGCTATAAGGATTTTAGGAATTGTCTCACTTCTTTCATGATCTATGTCCTGCTTTAGAGTTGTCCTAAGGCTACTTATATCTAACGGATTATTATTTGCACTTTTTTAGATAATGCCTCCAAGAAGAATGCCCCAAGCCCCTCGAGATGAGAAAGTAACTTATGTGGAATTCCAAGCCACTCTTACTATGTTGGCACAAATTGTGACCAATCAAGCCAACCAAGGTGCTAATATTGCAAATGCTCCCACTCCAATTTCTAGAGTGAGAGACTTTTCTAGTATAAACTCTCCCGAGTTTCATGGATCAATAGTGAAGGAAGATGCTTAAGAGTTTGTGGATGAAGTGCACAAAGTATTGGCCATTATGGGAGTGACTTTAGAGGAAAAGGCAAAGTTGGAGGCTTTCCATCTAAAAGAAGTGGCTCACATTTGGCACACACAATGGAAAGGTGAGAGGGATGAGGCTTGAGGAACTATTTCATGAGGAGAGTTCAAAAAGGCATTACTAGATTTCTTCTTTCCCTTGGAGTTGAGAAAAGCCAAGATGCAAGAATTTATCAACCTTAAGAAAAAGAATATGTGTTTGAGGGAATATTCCCTCTAGTTCACCTAGCTCTCCAAATATGACCCATCATTGGTTATCGACCCTCATGCTAGAATGAGCAAATTCATGTCGGGGTTATTTGATTTGCTTGTTCAAGAGTGCCAGGATTCTATCCTAATAAAGGCAATGGATATTTCGAGGCATATGAATTATATAGGACAAATTGAGTATGAAAAGAAGAGAAGGGGTGTAAGAGAGTCAAAGAGGGACTATTTTGATGATGGTGGATCATCATTTACTAGGACTTTGGAACCTAGGAGCAAGAGGGAGAGAAACCCCTATCCTACTTTTGAAAAATATGGTAGAATGAATTTAGGGAAGTGTTTGATGGGAAAATAAGGTTTCTTTGAGCGTGGTGAGTTAGAACACAAGAGGAGGAATTGCCCTGTGGTTGCTAATAAGGGAAGAGAAAGAGCTCAAAATGCTTCGCCCAGTATGTATATGTTTCTTTGAAAATGATAATAGTGGTGTTATAGTTGATGTTTGGGTGAAATTGGATGTATTTAGGCATTGGTAAAATGATAGGCTTAATGTTGATCCCCCTACATAATTTATTTTATCCTTGACTTATTGTTCATGATACATGCATATTCATGATGTTGATAATGATTAGAATCTTATATGCAATCATGAAATATGTTATGTATGCATTTAAAATAATATTTATGTTAATGATTTAAAACTTTGCATGGAAATGATGTTTGGCTTGCATATTGTATTCATTATGGATTGTTATATGTTCATTTCCCTCTTATCGTGCTAGCTTGATTCACATTTAGGGACAAATGTACTCAAGGGGGATATTGTAATGCTCCGTAAGTTTGAAGTTGAGACTGAGGAAAAACATTGAAAATCTATCTCTAGATTGATACCACAGGGCCAAAGTATAGGTCATGGTTTAGTTCACGGACCGTACACAGTTCTCGTGGATTGGGGATTGGTCTTGGAAAAATATTGAAGTCTAGAAAGGAAATACGAAATGGATTACGAGTCATATTATTGTTTATGGGTCATAAAATATGATCGTAATTGGGGTCCTGGAGATTGGAATTTTGATTAAGTATGGAAGGAAACTACAACAAATTCTTATGGCCCGTGATCCATTCTTCGGATCATAGGATGGTTTGTGATTTTAGGACCTGAAATAATGGTTTCTAGATATTGGTATACAAACCACAGTACTAGTTGTACTTCCTTTTACAGCCTGTAAACATACATTAATAGTTTGGTTTGGCCAATTTAATGAAGGGCTTTTTGGTAAATTTTCATCCATTCTATTCCTAAACTACTTAGTTTTAAGCCTATATGGTCCTTAAAATATGCCTATACTTTCCCTTTACCCTTTATTCCCAAATCATTCACTCCAAAATATTTTAACTCTCTCAAGTTCCCTCTTCCTGAAGTTCAAGAGAAGACCAACTTAGGGTTTCAAGTTGCTCTTCTCAAATCAAGGTTCTTCCATTGTTCTTCCACCAAGGTATGTGGCTTTCATCCATGGGTTCCTTTTAGCCATGGAGACCCAAAGTATTTTCTACTCCTTTCCTTAATTCCAAGTACACAATTCTTCATGGGTTTCCACATTATGATTCCAAATGCTTATGTTATGAATCCATTGATATTAGGTAGTCTATATTATTATGAAAAAATGTTTAATTTCATGGGAAGAGTGTTATTTCTTGAATTCCAACATTATGGAAGTTAGGGTTTTAGAGATATTTGATGAGTTTCCTAAATTTTGTTCTAATTGGTGGATTCTACTACCTATATGCATAAAAAACTATAAACTAAGTTGTTTTAGTTGAAATTTATGAATTTATTTGGGATTTCTTTACAAGAAAATTTAGGGGTCATGAAGATTATGATATGGGCTTCTTAAATTATCTCTTAAATTGATGAATCCTACTAGTCTTATACATGAATAACTAGTAATTTTCATTATTTCATGACTATATATGATTTTTCCTTGCTTATGGAATTTTGAGTTATGAAGTTGATGGAGGATTATTTGATCTTACTTAAATTCATACTTTCTTTATTATTATTGTATATGAATCAAGTCTAAGTTACATTAGTTTCATGAATTGGTGTATCGACTCATGTATCTTATTGATTTCAAGTAATGGATTTGTGAATTGGTTTATGGGTTATCTCAAGTATGGGTTGTTTGTCATGGATACACATGAGTATGCATATTTACTTTAAGTTTCAAGATCTTAAGGCTAAATTTACATGTAGTATTGCATTGGATCATGAACTATCTCATGACATGACATGCTCCTAGAATGGTATTAAGGATAATAATAAATGAATAATTGAAATGTGAGTTCTCTCACCTAACTACGTATATATGATGATGATAGCCAGTTAGTAGAGGAATAGACAAGACTTAAGAGCTATCTTTATGATAATGATTAATATTTTAAATTCTTATGGGATGGGTTAGTTAAATACCTCTCCATATTAAGTGACTATATGATTCACACCTATGATTATTCCATGAGAGTTTTACTTAGTAGTGAGTGGATCTTAGGATGAATGAAGAAGTTTTCCATTAGAAGAGGCATGAGACCGTTAGTAGAATTTCATTGTCCCATACTATGTGCCACCATTAGAAATAGGGGTCACCTGCTAGTGGAGTTGATATCTAGACCACTCGTTAGTAGAGGCTTGCTCACTACATAGCTTTAGTGGATCCACTTAGGCATCTTACGAGGTCACCTTGGCAACTGATCTCCCCCTTTCTTCCAATGTAGGCGAAACATCGGGACTCCATGGTTTAGATCACATCGTTTATGTCAGTTGCTCCCACATAAGTTATGGTTCTTTGTTACTCCTAGATGGTATTTCTCCTAAAGGTATATGACTATGTCTTTAAGTATGTAAGGTGGTCTCCATTATGATTACTAAGTTTTCTTTCATAATAAAATGCTCTTTTATGTAAAGTGATGTATTGTTCACCCAAGGATATTAATATTTTAATTGTTCATAAAATCATGTGTTCTCTCACTACCCTAAGTTTCTGTGCCTTATCATGCATTCGAGTAAGGGTACATTCTTTATTTTTCATATGTATTATCTCATGTTATATGGCTAAAGTAATGTGTCAAATTATCACATGTATGTATGTCCTCCTCATGCTTCAATGATGTTTCTCCTACAGTATATGATTTGAATTCCTGCAATTCACGTATGTCCCAAGTTTATATGATTTCCTTATTCGCGACTATGTTCATCCATGCACCCTACTAAGTTCTTTCTAAAGTTGCCTTAGATGTTTAAATGATATTGTCTTCATTATGACTTACTAATGCCCTTGTAAATGTATGATTTTAACATGATATTTATCATGAATCATTTCATCATTATTTCCATGTCATGCATTGCATACCTACATACCAGTACATTCAACGTGCTGATGCATACTTCTATGCTTACTTGTTTAACAATGTAGGGACCGACTCTCCTCGATACCCTCCACATGGCTAGCTTTGGATCATTGAAGATGAGAGTTGTTGAGTCCTTTAGATCAAGAATGAAATCCTAGTTTTCTTTCTTGATTTATGTATTAAGAGGCTACTTGTGGCAACCCTCGTGAGAGGATGCCACTACTGTAAATTCTACGCTTACGTAATACTTGCAAAATATTATGAGTTTAATACGCGATATATTAATCATAATTGAATAATTAATTTATAATAATTTAAATCAATTTATGGCATAAGCATCTTTCAAAATAATTTAAACCAATATCTTGCGGGATTTTTTTTCTACATTACCCATACTACTACAGTACATGCTATAAATTATTACCATGTTAAAATACCGAGACATAAACTTATTAGCTTTTGATTCATACAATCGCCTCAAAATAATTGATAATTTAATATAAATGCAAGTCCGTTGCCTTCAATCTAACTAAACAAGCCAAAACATTAAGTTACGAACCGCAGTTTCATAAGTTACACTAGCATTCCAAATATACATATACATATGCATCATGAGAATCATGTACATGTCCCAAAACTACTACGATATATATATATGTCTAGATGCAAATGTGATCTTCTGAAACT
>JBCEWC010001532.1:0-40340 GCA_038996855.1 Solanum aculeatissimum | reverse complement strand
TGATAAGGGCATTTTAGGCCCAAAAGGTGGATGAAGGGCATTTTTGTACCATTTATAATACTTCGAGGGCATTTTAGGCCTTAAAGGTGGATGAGAAGGACATTTTAGGCCCAAAAGGTGGATGAAGGGCATTTTTGTACCACTTCTAATACTTCGAGGGTATTTTAGGTCCTTTTCCGTATTTATTATTAGAAAAAATGAGAGAAAGGTTTTTTTGGAACCATGAAGAAACATGAATCCTCCTCATAGTAGGGCTATTCATACATGGGTGCACGTTGTGGCTGGTGACTCACTATATTATCTCTCTCTTAAGTTTGCTTCATTAGCAAGACCATATTTGTACTAATTCGAGCTAGCTCCTGCACCACATCTTTATTAATCCTAGCTTGCTCTGGATTGGTAGTTACTGTGAAAGAGCTTTTAGTAGTGGATTTGTCTCTTGAACCCCATACACGATTCATCTTTTCCACCTTCTCTAATCATTTAGCTACGACCGGTAAACTGCAATCCAAGAATAAGCCTCCTATGATAGTGTCAGCAATAACTTGACCATTTTTATCTAAAACCCGATAGAAGATTTCCACCAAGGTGTCATCAATGATCTTGTGATCAGGGACACTTCTCAAGCATTTCGCAAACCTCTACCAAGTAGTGCTGATAGAATCACCAGATAAATGTTCAAAGTTGTTGATCTAATCCTTTAGCTTCAACATTTTTGACTTGGGAAAGAATCTCTCAAAAAGGCTTTCTGCATTTCAGCACAAGTAGTAATAGAACCTTGTGGAAGTTCAAATAACCATATCGTCGCTTCACCTGTAAGAGCTAATGGGAAGACAAAGAGCACAATGATATCCATGGATAAATTCTCATTCCCATTATACTCTTACAAATGAAGATGACATTGTGTAGATGGTTATGTAGATCCTCTGATGGTAGGCTCATAAACAACCCTCTATTTTTCAACGTCTATAATAACCCACTCGACACCACAAACATAATATCCTTCAGTAAATGAGGTAACACAATCACTCCAGTGACATCCACTGCCATAGGGTTAAGCCTGTATTGATTCCATTGATGAGCAGCTACCTGTACATCCTGTGGTGGTTGATTCACATCCTCCAGCATCGTGGTTCATCATTTTTGTTAAGATTACGTGCAAGGTTAGCGACATTGTTTGTGTTGTCCTAAGACATTCTTCGAAGTGTTTTCTTGATCTCTGGGTCAAACAGAGTCAAGGGTGTGCCTCGACTTTGAGTGTTGGGCATACACTACACTTGTATGCTGTAAGTAAACAAAAACAACAAAAAAACATAAATCAAGGAAAATAAGGATTAATTGACAAATCACCCTAATTAAACCAGTGTAAAGTCATATTCTTCGGCAATGATGCCAAAATTTTGATGTCGTCCAAACTACACCTTCAATTAGAGGATAAGCGGTCGCTGTCAAAATATAGTATATAACAAAGGTTAGGATCGAATCCTACAGGGAGTATATTTAGACCGTGAGAAATTATGAGCAGTTTGAGAGAATTAATCTAGTTATTTCCCGAAGGGAGGGATTTTGTAAAAATAAAATTAAACCTAAACTAGAACAATCAGTCAAGTGCAACTATTATGAAATCAATGGAAAAAATAACTAGGGTATTGTGTTCCCTATGATTCCCTAACTCAGTATATCCAGATAATCATAATTTTTTCTAGTGTGTAGTATGCATAAAAGTAAGTTAAGTTCACCAAACCCTTTGATCCAGGAAAGTGGTAAATTTCACTACGTGATTTGATCCATCCCTGCAGTGTGACATTACTAACCCTTAACTTTTGTTCTAGTACAACCGCCCCTTGAGCCAGTTAGGTTGATTAGACGAGAGAGATCACATCAAATCCAATTAATTATTCTTTTTCCCATTCATTACCACCTTGATCCTGCCGATAAGAATTTGGGCAAGTTCTAATATTGTCCATCGTTAAAAAGCATTCACATCGAAGGGCATAATTAACACATACATGCACTTTTCCAAGAATTACCAATTAGTCAAATTTTACCTTGTTGGCTCTTCATGATTCCCGCAACCATAGTTGTGGATTTAGTTACACATGATTACTGTAGATGAAGAAATCATGTTATAGAATAGCATAATCAAGCACTTACAATGATAAAGTAAAGAACAAACAATCCGAATCTTCACAAGAAACCATAATGTAATAATCCCAATGTAAAAATCACAAAAGTATGAACTTTCAAAGTGTTTCTTTCCTCTCTCCTTAGTCACCTACGTAAAAAAAACCTATTTATAATAAGTATAATACATTTTTAAAATAAAATAGGAAAACTAAAATTGGTAGGTACTACGGGCAAGGTTACGGGCCATATGAGGAACCACGACCCATACCTGGGCTTCGTATACTTCAAGGTACAAAATCTATTGTTCAACCTACGAGACCTTCCTATGGGATGTATTATAACTTACGACCCATAGGGGGTTTTGTTTGTTAACATTACTAAAATCCTTCAAAAATTGATCCTCCAAGCACGATCTTATCTATGATCCATCATCAAATCAACGTCCCATTTGACAGCTCATGGATTTAACATCTGAAACTTGGCCTTTCACTATATGTGACTCACGTAACCCACTTACAGCCCGTGGAGTGAATCACGACCCGTTGAGTGACTCATAAATCACCCAAAAATATTAATTCTTCAACATCTTGCCCAAAATCATCCAGATTCCTATAATCTTATAAAAACAACATAAAAACACATCAAACCTACTAACAACACTTTGAAGACACATAAAATCCTAAGTTTTAAGCATCAAAAGTGTTGTATTTTGGCAGCACATCAATTCAATGAGTATTTTAAGGTAATTTCTCTACTTTAGTTGTTGTTGCTCTCGATTTTGATAAAAACTGTGTATTAAATTTGCAATCAATTCTTGATGGAATTAAATGAAATTAGAGCCTAAACTATTTTAAGTTTCGAGGAGAATGAGATGGTTAGCTAGGTATTGGCTGTAGTTGTCTGGTTTTTGAGAACTTAGACCGAGAATATCTTGAAAGGAGTGTTCTCCCGATAAACTTTCCAACTTCATTTTTTGGCTTTTTCTTGATCTTCTGGGGTTTGTGTTGGGCCAATGTTTTTTGCTTCTTGGGATATCTTGGGAGTCATTTTGGAATTTTTGTTTGGGATTTCAGCCATGGGAACCATTTTTCCCATTTTAGACTTTTTTGCCTAATTTCACCTGCTTTTTGATAATACAACCAAATTGATCGTGTTAACTTTGTGAACTATATTTTAATAGCTGAGCAACTTTGGGAGACTATCAGGAAATGAAAAGCATGGCTGGACTGATTTGGTATTAAGGCGACATTTTCCAGGTAGGCTAGACTTTTCCTAAACCTTAAATTGAGTGGAGTTACATGCATGTTGAGCCTGAAATGTATGTGAGATGCTAGTAGTGGCTGAGATGCATAATATTGTGGTTGTGGGATTGTAATATGCATTGTTTGTTGTGAATACTATAATCTCAACGCATGTATGTATATATATCGGTATTGTTGAGTGTAGGGAGGCCTAGTAAGGGCCGTATATGGGACAATGTCGTGGGCAGGTACGTATTCTAATCTAACCAATATTTATGGGTGTATGTTACCTAATGTTGATGTGATATGATAATTATGGGACCACTTGTTGATTTCTTTCCACATTATGACTTGATTACTGGCATACTATGATCCTGTTGGGACTATCTGTCAGGGGCACTTATGATATCCTTGTTATTACTACACTTGTATTTCCATTACTTGTGGTGGGATAAATTATAACATGGTTTCCTACTAGGACCAATTCTATTTTGATTATTAAGGTCTACACAATGTTATGCTGATATTAGCTAATACTATAAGTTCTTGGCATACTTTGAGAATGAGTTGTTTATTGTGACTTGGGAGAGATGATATGATTGGGGGATGCAAATCTAGTTAAGGTAGAGAGAGGGAGATATCTGATATTACACTCTGAGACCTAGAGGTCACACCTTATAGTTCAAGTCTCTAGTGGACACGTCCAAGTGTTTGAGACCCCAGGTGATGCACCCCGTGGTCCCATTTTCTGGTGATCATATTAAAGTGTCTGAGACTGGGGAGCTGATTCTAAAAGGGTCTGAGAACTTGGGATTATTTTGGGTCAAGGACCTCATGATTGATTCTCTATGGGGAGAGCCCTCATGATTGATACTCTGTGGGACGAGGCATGTGATTGATACTCTGATATTGAGATACTACTGATTATGCTAGGGGGATTCTTTCTCCCATAGGGTATATATCCCACCGTTATATTTATGGTCAAACCAATTGGCCCTAGTTAACTGCCCGACCATAGGCTAGGTCAAAAGACCCAGGGGTTAGAGTCCTTGGGTGGTATAGGGGTTCAAGTACCTATGTGATACCATTTTTGGATGGGTTGAGGACCCGATTATTGTTGTGATGTTGGGGGTCGAGGGTCAGATCGTTACTTGTGGATCCACTCACCTTTTCACACCCTGATTGTGTATGGGTGTACCCCCGGGCTTACGAGGACTCAAGGGGAATTTAGGCTTAGACACTAGGGACTTGTACCCACGTATAACTGACCCTTGATATTATGATATAGAGATCTTGGATCTATGATGGTTCTGTGAGGTTCCAGTGATTATATATTGACTATATTATGCGCAGGAATACCTTCTAAACTTATGGGGGCTCGACTGGCGTACATGCATAGATAGTAGGGCCTTGCACTCGTGTACAATAATATGCTTTTAGTTCGATGACAGTTGTGATATAGGTTCACTTAGCTTTGTCAGATGGAGTGTTTTTGCTTTACCGTGATTAGTTCAATTGATGTTATGGGGTGATCCAATAGGTCTACTGCTTTTAGATACATTTGAGCTTCCTTATGTATTTATTTCACTCAGTCGACTAATAATGCCTACTGGGTGCCCTATTCTGGTACTCACCCCTACTTCTACATCTCCCTATGCTGCAGGTCTAGGTACCAGTCAGGGGCACTAATTTATGGGGATTTGGGAGTGTAGGAGACTTCTTTTACTAAGCACCGAAAGATCTGGTTTCGTCACAGTCTCCTTCTTTTGATGGTTGTCTTTTGTTTTAGACTCTAGCCTTGTATAGCAGTACTATGTATTTATTAGGAGTTCTCTCTCGGGTTATATACATATTGTATTATGTTTTTGTCTATATGTATCCTTTCATTTACTGTGATTATGTATAGTTGACTTCCAGGTCTTAGGTAGTTTCTGTTATATGTTATTACTATGTTGATGTGGACTTGACTAGATATTAGGACAGGTACCCTTGGGTTGAATTTTTGGCTTGCTTGTAGGTGGGACCTAACATGCGCTATCATGATCTGAACCAGGTTTTGACACTCAGTGACTAAAGTAATTCTAATCCACTTACGAACAACTACCACCTTGGTTGGATTAACTATAATACTCTCTGTTGACATCACATGTCCAAGAAATGCAACAGACTCAAGCCAAAACTCGTACTTTGAGAACTTAGCATATAACTTCTCATCTCTCAATCTCTGGAGTACTGTCCTCAAGTGCTGAACATGATCGACCTCACTCTTTGAATAAACCAAGATATCATCATTAAACATAATCATAAATATATCCAAGTAGGGTTTGAACACTCAGTTTATTAACTCCATAAAAGCACCTGGGGCATTAGTCAACCCAAATGACATAACCACGAACTCATAATGCCCATAACGGGTCATGAAAGTTGTCTTCGAGCTATCAAACTCCCAAACTCTTAACTGATGATAAGCGAACCTCAAATTAATCTTGGAAAATACCGAGGCACCATGCAATTGGTCAAAAAGATCATGAATGGATGACAAAGGATAGTTATTCTTGATGGTCACTTTGTTCAACTAGCCATAGTCAATACACATATGCATATTGCCATCCTTCTTCTTCACGAACAAGATAGGAGTACCCAAAAGAGATACACTCGGAAGAATGAATCCTTTCTTTAGAAAATCCTCCAATTGGTCCTTCAATTCAGCGGGGGCAATAGAAATGGGCTTAGTGCCCGACTCTACATCAATGGAAAAGTCTATCCGAAGGGACACCAAGAAAATTAGTTGGGAATACATCCATTAACTCTCTAGCAACTGGTGGTCTCCAATGATGGGGACTCCTAAGAAATAGCCCAAACATGATCTATATATACCAAACAACTCTGGTGGTTTCCAAGGATGGGAACTCCTGAGAAACAACCTGAACATGAGCTAAATATGCCAAACAACCCCAATAGGCATACATGTAAAAAATAACTCCTATAGGATATGAGCTAGGTGCTCCAATCCACATTGAATGAGGTAGCTCAGGATAAGATAAAGTCACAGTCTTCGCATGGAAATCAAGAATAGCATGATGAGGCAATAACAGTCCATACCCAATATGACATCAAAGTGTACCATATCCAACAATATTAAATCAACAATAATATCTCTTCCCATAAAAGTCACAATACAACCCTGGTATACCCAATTCACCACTAATGATTCACCTACCGAGGTGAAAACACAAATAGGCTCGGCAAGTGGCTCACATATAATATCAATATCTGAAGCAAAATAAGCTGATACATATTAAATAAGTAGAGCTTTAATCAAATGAAACTGAAGTTAAATGTGGCACATCAGAACCATACTTGTGATAACTGTGTCTAAAGCCTCCGCCTCTTATCTATCTAGGAAAACATAGAAAAATCTATGACCACCACTAGCCTATGGCCCTCTATGGGCTCCACCTCTCAATGTTCCATAACCTCCTCTGGTACCACCTCTCATGCTTTGAGAGGTATCTTTGGCTACCGGTGTTGGGGCTGGACAAGTTGGCTAAGATCCTGAGGCCTAAACATAAGGTACATGATGTGGACAACAATGGGCCAAGTTTCTGATCTACTCACAATGATAACAGGCCCTAGTCTCCTACCTCTGAGATGGTTGTCTCGAAAATCCACTATGCCTAGGTGCACTATATGATGCTGGAAGAGCTGCCTGAATTGCCTGACCCTGATGACTCTACATCTGAAACTCTTGATCTCATGGTGGGTGCACACTAAACTGGCTATGTAGATGGAACCTCTTCCCACCACCTTGCCTTTTATGCCTAATGCGCTCTATCATATGAGCGTGATCCACTACACTCTGCAAAGTGCCTCCAACCAACAATAAAGAAGTTGTAGCCTCATAAAGATACCCTGCCAGTCCTTTGGCAAATTATAGAATCCTCTCTAACTCAATAGGGATGCTAGATAAGGCATATATGGATAATGTATGAAATCTGGCCTCGTAGCCTAAAACAGATATGGAACCCTATCGAAGCCTATCAAAATCATCCTTGTGACTATCTTGAAGGCTATATGGCATAAATTTCTCCAAAAGTACCCCTATAAATTGCTCCCACGTCATAGCTTGAGATCTATTAGGTCGATGAGCTAAACCTGACCTCCTCTACTCCTTGGCGAGGCTGGTGAACTAGTAAGAAGTGTAAGTAACTCATGGCACTCCAGAATGCCTAAATGACATAGTAGGCCCTAATAATCTGATAAGAAATCATAAGATCTATCACCAGGGGTGCCATCAAATCTCGGGGGAGCCAAGCTAAAAAACCACTCAAAACTCTTTTGCTTAGCTTTGGACATGTCTGGACTAGTAGAAGATGGTGACACCACAAATAAAGGTGGTGCAACAAATGGAGTAACATCCAAACTCTAAAATTGTGAACCCAAACTCGATCGAGATATCTAAGGTGGAACTATACCAGTCATAGGAAAATCCACTAGAACTAAAGAAGGACCAACATTGATTATAGATGGCCTAGACGGAGCTATAGAAGGACTAACCGGTGTTGTAGAAACTTGTAAATAAATAATAGCTGGTGCGGGAGGTGCTCCCTCTAATCTAGCCAATACCTTCAAGAGTAACTCCTGAACAGAGAGTGTAGCATCTGGGGCTAAGGGTGGTGGAATAGGACACATAGTCCCTTCTAACTTATAAGAAAGCTTAGGATAAGCCGATCTAGTCTTCCCTCTAGGCGGAACTGACCCTCTAGCAAGTCCTCGACCTCTAGTCCTATCGCCAACTCTGTCTCGACCTTGAGTGGGAGCCACATCAACTGTCTCGAGCTCTCCAACTGATTAATGGAATCTCGTTATTGACATCTACATAAAAGGAGTAGATTATACATTTTTAAAGTGGGTAATACAAAGAAATGCATGAATAGAAGCAAGATGTGAAAGTCTTTCCTATCAAGTCCCCCATAGCCTCCCAAAGATGGTGTGGATGTCCACACACTGATCCACGAGACTCTACTAGACACCCTGATCTTGATCATGAGCCCAACAAACTTAAAGATCTGATACTAAACTTGTCACAACCCAAAATCAGATCGCAACTAAAGAAAATAAAATAAAGCGGAAATAATCACAATATAACATGAACAATCCCAACACCAGGAGTCATGGATACAAGAGCATCTAAAGTAGTACCAAGAGTAAATACAACTGTATCAAAATGGGATTCAAAGTGATATTTCTAAAACATAGTCCGTAAATAAAGAAATTAAAGGAAGTCTCAAAGATCCATGATGACTCGAAGTCTGAGCCTTACCACTAAGATCTGGATGACTGGAGAAACTTCTGGTAGAATAAATCAACTACCCTATCTGTATCCTTGTGCTCGATCTACAGGAATGATACAAAAGAGGGGTAAGAAAAATCAAACAAGTATGTAATAATGAAGAATCCTATCACCTGCTTCAAAAAGGGTTAACACATAATATAACATAAATAGTAATAGGTAAAGATAGTAAATACAATCAATAATGCAATGCAATGCTATGCATGAATGCAATGGTGGCACATGTCATGTATGAGGTGGAATCAAGACCATCGCACGACCAATGTACACATATATTGAGCCGAGGCTACAAGATAGAACACTGAGGCATTGCAGGCCATGTACTAAACTATCTCAAGGCATCACAGGCCATAATCAACTATCTTAACATATATTATAATGTCTCAAATGGTGCATATTTAATGAAATGTATGCATACCAATGCAATTAGTCATGTATACGATGTGTGCATACTAATGCAACAAAAAGTTTTTTGCATGCCAATGCTCCCAATCCAATATAAAATATGCACATACTAATGCAACTAGTCATTATAAGATATGTACAATAGCCATCATATAAAATAGGCTATACCATGTATATCAACCATTACTTACAAGGCCATCATAGTCTCATATCATCACTATCTCACCCATAATCAAGATGTCAAGAAACAAGCTCCACAAGAATCCCAAATAGACTCATAAATCTCAAATTGACCGCAATCATTATCAATTATTCACATCACTGTCTAAGAGCTATCTCAAGTCCCATATTGTCATAATATTATCCAAATTATCTCAAATCTCATGATTTCATCTCAATTTATCAATAGGATTGCCATTTACTCAATATTCAACATAATCGGTATCATATTTCCATCAAATTCAGTCATATCATGCCATTGGCTCATACATTAATTCTAAATCTTACAATCATCACATAAACATGTCCAATAACTAATATCTGGACCCAAAAAGGTTAGCCAAACCAACCTCAATATCAAAATCACACTCAACAAACTTTCGATAACCTCAAGCCTCCAAACGATCCTCGGATCAATCAATCACTATCAAAAATAGATACTACATATCAAGAGGTGCATTTTTGATATAGGGGCAAAATGATCAAAATAAAGGCTAAAATTCAAAATTCACGAATCTAAACATTGACTTTAAAATCAGGTTTTACATGAAAAATAGAGTATGTTGGATGAAAATTCTACTAAAATTGAGTTCAAATCAAATGAGTAAAAATGATGATTTTACATCTTTAAAACTGACTCAGACAAAATGTACTCTACGAATGCGAATAATTATCCGTAAACATAGAGAAAAATGGATTTATACCTCCGTGAATCCAAAAGCATCTCCACAAATCTAAACAAGAGAGAGAGTTAAACCTCCACGAACGCGGAGAAGAAAATAAGGTTGCACTAGATACTTCACATCAACAAATTGCAAAATCTCAAAACGGACCCTCGGGGTCCATCCAAAATCCAAATTTCACAAATTAAATATGTATTCACATCGAAAATAGTGATCTAGATTCAACTGAATAATCAAAATTTGATTTTGAGGTCTCCATGACATATTTACCAATGCAAGTCAAATAAACTAGTTAAAAACTCAAAATATCAAAACTACCCTCGACAACTATAAAAATTATGATGAGACCATTTCTAGCATTAGTTTCACCATCTAGAACTACTGTAACGATTGAAATTTCAATCTAAACTCCGAATGCTCGCCAAAGTCATTTAAGAAAAACTAAAAATGCAATTTTAGGCCTAAAATTCTCATGTTAACTTCAAATTCAGTTCTGTAACTTGTCCTAGACCAGATTCAACATTCCAGAGTTGATGGAATTGATGCATTTCTGATTTGACACCCAAAACTCAAAATGGCACAAAAACTCACTCTTCCAAAAATTCTAAAACTTACATTTTCAACTTTTAAAACTCAGGATTTCACGTCCAACAATATAGACAGCTCAAAAATAGGCTCAAAGCAACTTACAAAAGGGTAAAATAATAATTTTTGTAAGTAAAGCCAGAAACGATCAACTAGGTCATTACATTTTCACTTCAAAAGAAGCATAAAAGAACAAAAAAAGACAATGAGGAAGAATAAACCTCAACTTCACCTCGTACTCTAGCTTCCTTCACTGTCTCTCGCTATGCTGGATCCTCAATCATTTCATCTTGTTCCCGACCCTTCTTCCATAACAAGAAAAGCAATGTGTATTCAAAATCAAGGCTTCCTAATATAAAATTAGAGAGGGCATCAAAATAAGCTCGTATATATTACTTCCTTTGTCACATTTTATGTAATACTCTACTTTTTCAGTTTATGCCAAAAAGAATGACATGTTTCTGTAATATGCTTTAAATCACAAGTTTAAAAAGTTTTACTTTCTTTTAAGCACCGTGCTCAGTCAAACTCCTCAGCAGTTGCACATGCCTTGGAAAGCGAAAATCAATTTTGAGTACAACACAGAACTTGGAAGCAACGTTTGTTTCCAAATGCAGTACATGAAAATGTTTGGGCGGGTGAAACAGTTCTTTCTAATTAACTATCTAGCATAAATTGAAGTTCAAATTCTTGATTTGTGAGTACATTAGGTAAGAACTAAATTAAGTCATATGATCCCAGTATCTTACTTGAATATTGAAAGCTTAAGCTTGTTCACATAAGTTAACTCAGCATGGTAAATCGTGGCTCAACACAAACAGACACAAGGTAGCGAATCAATAAATGAAAATTATTTTTGATATGTACATCACGCCATTAATGTTAATAGATAAAAGACGACAATTTCTCAACCAACTAATATAAATAGAGAAGACAATTTCATTCAAATCCCTATAAAAGACAAGGCATGGAGAATAACTTGTTTATTACTCAAAGAGAACAATGATATAAATACATGGAGAGGATAAGCTAACTATGGTAACTAAATATTCAAATCCCTAATAATTATCTAC
The DNA here is from genome assembly GCA_038996855.1 of Solanum aculeatissimum. Lineage (NCBI taxonomy): Eukaryota > Viridiplantae > Streptophyta > Magnoliopsida > Solanales > Solanaceae > Solanum > Solanum aculeatissimum. The sequence continues at coordinate 28,654 of JBCEWC010001532.1, read as the reverse complement.
ATTATCTATTAAATCCCTACCAATTAGTTATATTATCTATATATATTATTATACAGATTTTGTAACACTCCCCCTCAAGTTGGAGCATAGATATTGATCATGCCTAGCTTGTTACAAAGATAATCAACTTGAGTTCCATGCAATGCCTTTGTGAACAAATCGACTAGTTGTTCTCTTGTTTTCACGTAGCCGATGCAAATCAAGTTCTACTGAATCTTCTCATGAATAAAATGACAATTAATCTCAATATGTTTGGTTGTTTAATGATACACTAGATTTGAGGCAATGTGAAGAGAAGCTTGATTATCACACCAGATTTTAGCTGGGGTGTGATGCTTCATTCCAATTTCAAATAAACGATAATGTATCCATATAATCTCACATGTAAACTGTGACATAACTCTATATTCAGATTCTACATTGGAGCAAGATATAACACCTTGCTTCTTACTCCTCCATGATATTAGGTTCCCTCCAATAAAAATACAATAGCCTGTAGTAGATCTTCTATCAATTTTGGATCCAACCCAATCATCATCTGCAAAATACTCCACATGAGTGTGGTCCTGATTTTTATACAATATGTCAAGTCGAGGAGCTCCTTTTAAGTAACATAGAATCTATTCCAAAGTTTGACCATAGGTACATATATGAATTGGCTAATAATACTTACTACAAAAGCAATATCCAGACGAGTCATAATAAGGATTTTAACTTCCCAACAAACTTTATATATCTCTCTGTATCATCAAAAGGATCACCATCATCTTTCATAAGATACACATTGGAAACTATTGGAGTACTACAGGGTTTGGCTGCCATCTTTCTGGCATCTACAAGGAGGTAAAGAATATACTTCCTCTGAGATAGAAAAATTCTCTTCTTGATTCAATTTACGTCTAATCCCAAAAGGTATTTCAATAGGCCCTAGTCCTTTATATGAAATCTAGTATGTAGGAAAGATTTGAGGGAAGAGATCCCCCCATGATCACTTCCTGTGATGACAATGTAATCAACATACACAACAAGGAGGATAATGTCAGATGTTGATTGTTGGTAAAAGACTTAATGATCACATTTTGTCATTTTCATCTCAAAATCTTGAACACCCTTACTGAATTTGCCAAACCAAGCTCGAGGACTTTGTTTCGATCCATACAAAGACTTCTTCAAATGACATACTTTTTCATACTCTCCTTGAGTAATAAAACCAGGTGATTGCTCTATATACACTTCTACTTGAAGATTACCATAAAGAAATATATTCTTGATATCTAAGTGATGTAAAGGCCAATTCTCAAAAATATCTAAAGAAATGAACAAGCAGATAGAAGTGAGTTTTGCAAATGGAGAGAAGGTGTCTGAATAGTCCACCTCATAAGTCTGAGCATACCCTTTATCCACAACTTTGGCCTTAAGTTTTGCCACTGAACTATCTGGATTGACTTTAACTGTGGACACCTACTTATATCCTACTGGTTTATTTCCATTAGGTAAATCCACAAAATCCCATGTGTGATTTTCTTCTAAGGAATATATTTCCTGAAGCATCACATTAGACCATCCAAGATGAGTTAAAATCTCCTTCACTATTTTGGGTACAGAGGTGGAGTTTAGGGAAGCAATTAAAGATCTATATATAGAGGATAAGTGATCATAGGAAACAAAATTAGTAATAGAATATGTAGATTTACAAGCCCTTGTACCTTTGTGAAGAGAAATAGGGAGGGCAAGATTTTCTGGAGGACCAGGTTGATGAAGATCAAATGATGACAAATCCGGTGTAGGACATATATCGCTAGCCTCTTGCCTCCTCGAGTAAACTTGAACAACTGGTAGTCTAGCTATCATAAATAGAGTAGGTAATGAAGGAACAATACCCAATTGATGCTCAATAGAAGGACTAAAAGATAGATGAACAATATTATTTGATGGTACTGTCGAAGCACAAGTAATATGATAGATTAACCATTCATCTTCCTCCCCCTGATTTGTAGAGATGGGAAGTGCATAGAAGAATGGTGTAGTCTCTGAAAATACCACATCATTGGACACCAGGTATTTCCAAGTTTAGTAGAATAACATCGATAACCTTACTAGAGATGAAAATAGCCAAAATAAATAAATAAACTTTACTACTTTGGGATCCAACTTGATATATGATGGTCGAACATCTTGAACATAACATATGATTCCAAACACCTTAGGTTCCATAGGAAATAGTGACTTGTTTGAAAACATAACACTATAGGGCACATTACCAGTGACAACAATAGATAACATGCAATTGACCAGAAAACAAGTTGTAGAAATTGCGTCTGTCCAAAACTGTTTAGGAACTTTCTATTGGAATAAAAGTGCTCAAGTTGTCTCAAGTAAATGCCTATTCTTCCTCTCAGCAACTCCATTTTGAGAAGGTGTATTAACACATGAAGACTAATGAAGAATACCATGTTGTCTCATATATGATTGAAACTATTCTAACATGTACTCTTTAGTATTGTCACTTCTTAATATACGTATTGAAGCATTGAATTGAGTTTTAATTTTAGCATAGAAGAAACAAAAATGAGTGAACACTTTAAAATGACTTTTCTTAAAAAATTCTAAGTCATTCAAGAGAAATCATCTACAAAGGTGACAAAATACTTGTGTCTAATTTTGGAAAAGACCAGACATTGTCCCCAAATGCCAGAGTGAACTAACTCAAAAGTTGACTCAGCCTGGTTGTTAACTCTTGGACCTAATGAGCTGCGATGATATTTTACAAATTGACATGACTCAAATTCTAGTAAGGAAATATTGTGAAACTGAGGACATAACTTCTTTAATACAGGTAAAACAGGATGTCCCAATCGACAATGTGCTTCAAATGGAGATACAACACTAGAACATGCAATGAACTAAAGCTCCCATTCCTCAAGGATATAGAGATCATCAGATACATGTCCTTTATAAATAATCTGATTCATCTTAAGATCATGAAATAAACAACAATCGAGAAAGAACAAAATATAACAATTAAGATCTCTGGTCACTTTGCTAACAAAAATTAAATTAAAGGATAACTTTAGTAAACTTAATATTGATAACAAGGTAATAGTGGAGGTAGGTTTCATAATCCCAAATCCATTACTATTACACATTGATCCATCAACTACAGTAACAGGAGTGGGTGCTATGTGATTGAAAACTAGAAAAGACACTAGGATTACCAGTCACGGGATTTGCGATGCTGAAATTAATCACTCATTTATTTGAAGAGGTGATAAGACACATTTCATTCTGAATCGACAAAAATGTTAACTGAAGTTAACTTTTTAGTGATTTCTGATATGGCATGAATGTAACAAACTTATCTACTAAAATAAATCTTACTTCATCCCCCTTATGTGTAGTCATATTTTCTCCCTTCTTATTTTACAAAGACAAAAAATACCAACTATTGGAGAAACCAATAATGGCCCAACACATAATATTCAAAAGGTTTCTAACACAACAAATTTAGGACACTCAAGAATTTTAGATTTCAAAAATTGTAAACAAGCTAGACAATACTGGAAGAACAGAGGAACCAACAAGCAAACACAAATCAACAATAATACAATCCCAAGCAGTAGCCAATAGTTACAGACTTACCAAAATAGATAACTAATTCTCTATCTCAGAAGTTACAAAAAAAAAACCTAGAAGGCTAAACAATTTCTATAAATAATGTTTTAAAAATACAAGACCAGATTGGGATCTGTTGAATCCGATGAGATGACTCAAGAAATCAAATCCTGAACAATTCCACTGGAGCACGCAAACAAGATCAACCACTCTTTTGGGCCAGCGAATACAAAACAAGATCAGCCTCGAAATCGATCAAAATAAAATGCCTATGCTTTGATACCATGTAAAAGTCAAGACATGTAGAATAACGTGTTTATTACTACAAGATAACAATGATATAAATACATGAAGAGGATAAGCTAACTATGGTTACTAAATATTCAAATCCCTAATAATCATCTACATTATCTATCAAATCTCTAAAATCAACAATATTATCTATATACATTATTATGCAAATTTTGTAACAGAATTACTTTTGCAAGATAATTACTGTATACAAAATCAAAGACTATTTTTCGAAGTATATATAATTATAATCAAATCAGCAAAAAAACTACTTCTAAATGAAGAAACCAACCACTATATTCCCTTTTTTAATTTTCTGGAGCAAGAAATAGCAGACTGTAAGCATGAACATTTATATTCCAACAAAACTACAATCATTTTCACCTTCTTAGTGCTTTGATCATGTTGAGATTTCCAATAAAATATGCTAAATGACTCATGTATCTTTTTAGCTTTTGCTAGAAAAATGAAGAATTTAAGAATGTTAAGATCTTGGAGAAATGAAATAGTAAACTACTAAACATCGTAATTCCAGTATGTTCAAAATTTAATATAGATTTGTATAAATTTAAAAAATTCTATACAGACAATTTAATTTTTCGATGAAGGATGTTTAGATGACCAACCTTTGGTCTAGCTAATTGTTCCAGAGTAGATCTTTACATATGACACTTACTTCATTAAACTTAATTACTACTACTAGCTATTTTCAACCAACATTGACTACTAAAAGAAGTATTGGAATTTTATGTTGCTTAGATTGTTTAAAAATACCAATGGGTACGTGTCGGTCCACCAAGTAGTGCATTTTTGGAGGATCTAACATAGTTGAGGCAACATTTTCGGAGAGTTTGAGCAATATAGATGGAATTGCTCTGGGTTACTTAATCTACCTTCTAGAGTGACCATTTTCTTGTTGTGCAAATTCATCTGGAATTGGCTTTGTGATGATCAACATTGACTCATGTATTTAGGGAATATCTCTCTATTATGTGACACAACTCTAATTCTAAGATTACAAACAAAGAAAAAATTAAATCTACCTCTTTTGTTCCCTTAAAACTAGAGTTTCTCTAAACAAACATGTTCCCAGTTTATTCTACCAAAATTAGAATAAAAATATGTTAGAAGATATTCCTTTATCAGATCAATGTGAATAAAGCAATGAAGTGTAAGGTAGTCGCATATTCCTAATCTGAAACGATCACAACACCCAATCATGAATTCATGGGAAATATACCTATGATTAATCTATAATTATGCGCTTGTGGGAAACAAAACTGGCCTCATCATATCTGCTCCTCCTTATCCCAATTCCTTCCTATGAATGTTGACATTGACCAATGGTGCCAATTGAATACTAGCTGAACCTAATCATGAAAATTCTAACTCAAATTCAATCGTCAAAAGAGTTTTGAGGCATGAGCTATGTTCTTCTTCCCCTTTTGTGGGAAAGAGCTGCAAGAATGGGAAAACAACTATTGACCTTTTTATATTTGTTCCTCTTTATCCCAATGTGAAGCTTAGGTTCATCTTTATACAACAAACGAACTACAAACTCCTTTACTCCAGTGGAAAATAACCTAAAGTGCCTATAGTCATTTGGTGTTTTTCCATTTTCATTAGATGCATCCCATAAGCCAGCAAGAGGTGCCAAGAAAAAATGAATTACAGATGTTAGAACATATTTTGAATGTTGGATAAGGCAAATTTCTGGGTCATTGACGATATCCTATCATCACATAAGGGAATCAAATGAGTTGGGATGTCATTAGTTGATCTGTGTCACGATCCAGTTTTAGTCATGATGGGACCTGCTAGATCCCACCTACAGGAAATCCAATTCCCAACCCAAGGGTATCTGTCCTAGCATCTAGTCAACCCAAGAATAACACAATAATAGCATAATAACAGAATCTATCCAGAATTTGGAAGTTATCTGTGCATAATAACAATAATCAAAAGGATACATAGAGTCCAAAAACATAACATAATATATACAACCCGAGAGTACTCCTACAAAATACATAGTTCTATTGTATATGGCTAAAGTCTGACAACAAAAGACGTCCATCAAAATAAGGAGACTGTGACAAAACTAGAGTTGTCGATGCTCACCAAAAGAAGCCTCCTTTGCTCCCAGATCCCTATAAATCAGCGCCTATGATTGATACCTGGACTTGCACCATCGAAAGATGCAAATGTAGGGAAGAGTACCAGAATAAGGTACCTAGTAGGTGTCATCGATCGATTGAGTGATATAAATACACAAGGAAGCTCAAATATATCTAAATGAAGTAGACCCATCAGATAACCCTATAATATTGATTAAACCACTCACGGCAAGGCAAAAATACACCATCTGACTAAACTGAGTGAACCTATATCATAACTGTCACCAAATTAGAATCACAAGACTCTATACGGGTGAAATGCCCTACTATATATGCTTGTACGCCACCCAGGCCCCCATAAGACTTGGGAGGTACACCCACACACAATAAGTTGACAGATAATCACTTAAACCCCATAGAACCATCATAGAGCTCGCCCAGCTCTCCATGTCATAAGGTTAACGGGCAGGTGTACGTAGGTGTAAGCCCCTAATGTCTAAGTCTAAATGCCCCCTGAACCCCTATAAGCCCAGAAGGTACACCCACACACAATCAAGGTCTGAATAGATGTGTGGATCCATAGGTAATCAATCAGGCCCTTGGACCCAAACATCACAACAGTAATCGGGTCCTCGACCTATCTAGAAATGGTGCCACACAAGAGTCGAACCCCTAATATCACTCAGGGACTCTAACCCTTGGGTCTTTTAACCTAACCTCCGGTCGGGTAGTTAGCCAATGCCAAGTGGTCTGACCCTAAACATAACGGTGGGACATATCCCCTGCGAGAGAAACAATTCCCCTAGCATAATCAGTAGTGTCTCAACATTAGAGTATTAAAAACAAAGCCTCACCCCTCAGAATATCAATGACGAGGTCCTCGACCCAACATAGCAACAAGTTTTTGGATCCCTTTAGAATTGACACCTCAGTCTCGAACACTCAGATGTGACCATTTGAGAATGGGACTGCGCAAAGCGTCACCCGAGGTCTCAAACACTTGTACGTGGTCACTGGATACTTGAACTATAGGGTGAATCTTCTAGGTCTTAGAGCGGAGCATTAGAAAATCTCCCTCTCTCTAGTTTAATCGAATTTGGATCCTCCAATCATATCATCTTTCCCAAGTTACAATAAACAACTCAGTCTTAGTGTATGCCAAGAACTTAGAGTATCAGTTAATATCAACATAATAGTACGTAGACCTTAATAATTGGAACATAATCGGGCCTAGTAGGAAACCATGTTATAATCTAGTCCACTGTAGGTAATAAATAAAAGTGTGGTAATAACAGGGATATCATTAGTGCTCTCCACAGATAGGCCCAATAGAATCATAGTATGCCAGTAATTAAATCATAGTGTGGTAAAAAATCAGCAAGTGGCCTCACAATCATCATATCACATCAATATCAGGAAACATATACCCAAATACATCAGTTAAGTCATAATACATACCTTCCCATGGAATCGACCTATATACGACCCTTACTAGGCATCCCTGTGCTCAACAGTACTGATATACATACATACATTGATATTATAGTATTCATAGCCAACCACGCAAATTACAATCCCAAAACCATGACACTATTTATGTCAGACACTACTAGTATCTCACATACATTTCAGCCGCAACATGCATAAAACTTCACTCAATTTAAGGTTTAGGAAAACCCTAGCCTACTTGGAAAATGTCAACTCAACACTGAATCAGTCCAGCCATGCTTTCCCCTTCTTGATAGTTTCTTGAAGTTTCTCAACTATTAAAATAATAGTTCACAATGACAACACATTCAGTTTGGCTATATTATCTGAAGAAATAGGCAAAATTAAACAAAAAGAGTCTAAAATAGGAAAAATGGGCCCCGCACCCAAAATTCCTAAAACAATTCCAAAACTACTCGTATAACATACCAAGCCTACAACCAAAATTCAACCCAAGACGACCCCCAGAAGATCGAGAAAAGGCTAAAAAACGAAGTTGAAAACTTTATCGGGAGAATATTCTTTTCAAAACATTCTTAGTCTAAATTCTTATAAACTGAACAGCTACAACCAACACCCAACTAACCATCGTGTTTCGCTCAGAGCGTAGTGATGATTAACAGATAAACATAGCAGGTTGATCTTGAAGTTTGGGGAATTTATCTTTTGAAAATTCTGGTAGCTTAAATATTAGATGAGGTTTTAATTTTTAATTTTTATCACTGTAAGGGGGACATAGTTTATCCCTAATAGTTGACTTATTATTAGTGTAATGATCCTCAAGTCATTTTGAGAAATAGAGCTTTTTATTTCGTAAAATTTTAAGGGGCTTTTTGGACTATTCTATAACTCTTGTTATCTAGCTTAGGGATAATTTTAAATAATTAAGTTACTTAATGGGTTCAAGTGATAATTTAATTAAAATTCTATACTACTTGTCTTTTATCTATTAAAATAAATTGATAGAATTTAGCACTTCTAGTACATAATTAGGTTTTAAAAAAAAAAGTAAGAGAAAGAGAATAGAGAAGGGAAGGCTTGATATTCTTGAATCAGTTGGCTAAGCGGACGAACTGCAAGGGAAAACCCGAGGCTTCAAGTAAGATTTAATTGAAAATTTTAATTCCTTTCAACTTATAATCAAATGGTATAAGATACAACCATCTAATTGTTTATTATATAATTTTAAGGCTAAGAACTCATTATAATTGGGCAACTGGTACTTATCACTTATTATATTGTAAAGTTAGCTATTATGTAAATGGCATTATGTTGTAGTGAACTTTTGTTTGGAAGGCACAAAATAGTGGTAGCCGATGATTGCATCAATCATTAGAGTTAGTATATGATGGGTTGAATTGCACCTTTCTATACAGGTTGTGTAATTAGAATTTTATCATCGCTATTATATTATGATTCAAGGTTAATAATCTGTGATTCAAGGAGATAACTAGGGAAATTAGGATATTAATTGGCATGTTGTTCCATAGTTTTAGGTTAATTTTGTTTTCTAGTTATTATAAGTATAACTTACACAAATCCATTGTGTAAGGAGCAAATTTCAATTTGTCCTTACTCTTTTCAAATTTACCAAAAGTCCCTTAAAAAAATCATTTGTTGATACATGCTAATTGTAGTTACTCTCTCTTCCATAAATTAAGTTATTTAATGTCATTCAAACTATTTCCTTAAAAAACTAACAGATTCTTTCAGAAGAAGGAGAGATAAATTTTGAACCATAAATTAAGCTAATTAATGTCAATAAACCTATTTTTCATAAAAAAAAAACTTATTGGATTCCTTTAGAAAAATAAATTCAAATTTTGAATTTAATATTATTGGATGCCTTTTCTATTTTTGTGGTTGATGCTACCAGAGAAATCATCATTTGGTTAGTTTCATGTCTTCTGAGTTCTATTTTCAAAAGAACAGAGAAGAGAAAGTATGAATATATCAATTTATTTGCGTCATTCAGAAATTTGAGAATCTGAGCCTTTGATGGTGTGAATGAGAAATAGGTGTCAGGTATCAATTATCAGTAGTTTGATAAGCACAAACACTCCTTCTTAAAGTATTAAGTACCTGAATGCAACATTTAATTTTAAGTATCAAATATCTATCATTCTAAAAAAAAATAGGGAAATCATTCTTGAGGTATCAACTGGTAAATACTTAATTTTAAGTATCAAGTATCTATCATTCGAAAAAACATGGAAATCCTCTTCAAGTATTAATTGGTAAATCCTTTTCAATGAAGTCATCTTGAGGATTTTGGGCATCATTGCTAAAATAAAAATGATGGATCATTTTCTTGCGATTTCTCGATCAATAATGGATCATTCTATTTTTAATCTATTTTCATGAAAACCCTCATCGTTGGAATCAAAATAGTGCCGATGTGAAACTTCAAAATGAGGAATCCATATGTATCAATGATTGGACATGGATGACTGCTATGAAGAAGAACATAAAAAATGGAAGACACTAGGTTTTGGCAGAGAAATCAGAAACTTTACAATTTCTTCCTTTTTTATTTTGTTTGAAAATAATGATAGAAAATTAAAATTGAAATTAATCGTTAAAAGATTGATTAGACAACAGAAAATAGGAGAATTATACAAAGATTGATTAGAATACTTAAAATTAGAAGGGAATTTAGGATAGTTTAAAGAGGAGTGAAAAATAATAGTATATGTATCTACAAGTTGGAGAGAAAAAGTAGAAATAAGGGAGTTTTATAAGTTTTTAGAACGATAGGGATTATTAGAAATTATGGTAAAATATGTTGTGTAGTTGTGTAATTTTTTCTTATTATAATACGATTTAAAGTTTTGATATATAGATATGGATAATTAAAAATATTAGATGTATTATAAGAACACCTTTAAAGTTATGTTATTTGAAGGAGTTAAGACTGAACTCTAGGCTTGAAAGTTTGGAATTAAATTATCGAATTAGATGAAGTTTTGAATCTAGATTAGATATATATTAATATGCGTGTCTATGAAGTTCTTTTCTTATGAGATTATATATTAGAGAGATTTGAAAGGTTCCAAGGCATTGAAGAGGAAAAAAGCTGTGTGAACTAGTTTGACTTTGATTCCTTGGTTGGAGGTAGGTTATGGTTTGTTCTATCTCATAGAGAGACTATTAATAATGATTAATAGTCATCTAGTAAAGCTATGAAATTTTCTATGCATTTAATTGTTGTGGTTTAGTTGACTGATATATTATTGTGATTGGTCTGCAATCCCAAGATCATTAAATCTATAATCTTGAACTTGATCTATCAATGTGATGTATTGAATAAAGAAGACTTGATGAAATATTGGTAATGAAGTGAAAAGTAATGATAAAGAATAACGAAGTAATTATATTTGGATCAGGTGTCACATTTTGACACGAATATTATGGGATTGAGTGTCACATTTTAGCACAATATTATGAGATCGGGTGTCACGTTCTAACACGATATATATATAGGATCGGGTGTCACGTTCAGGCATGAAAATAATAAAGAAAATGTATTAAAATAATTTAATATACTCAATTTCAAATAACCTATCTCCCAAAAGAAACATGGTGTGGAGGCCTGCGACCTCATGTGCATTCTTGATATTGTGGATTGGTGATGTACTTGTTTCTTGTTGTTGCCAAATGTTAAGAGTTATAGTTGATTTCCTGCTATTATTTTATGCATATTAATTTCTATTTTGAGTTGGCCAATAATACCTACTCAGTACATGTTGCCCGTACTGACCCTTACTTGCCTTTTCTTATTTTTCTTTATGGAGAGCAGCAAGTGTTCCAACGACTTCCACTTTCCCTTAGCTCTACCCAGTCTCCAACATATCAGATTCTAGGGTGAACTATCCTCCTAGTTCATTTCAGAATCTTTCAGTCATGGAATAATGTCCTTAGTTTTTGAATATAAGTTATTTTATTCATTTATTTTGATGTTGACATTCTCAGACTTGGTATTTTAAGATTAGTGTCCTTGATGTGATGACATTCAGATTTTGGGAACATTTTGTAATAAACTTAGAGATTTTTGGTTATTTCTTGTATTATGAATTTAAACTTTCAACTATTATCGTATTTTATAAGTTGGACTGCTAATATAGATTTGGATGTGTATGTTGGTTCGCCCACCAAGGAGGGTAAGTGTGGGTGCCACTCAGGCTCATTTTGGGTCGTGACAGTTAGCTTCTAGGATTTGATTGGATACTACATTTAGTAGTTGATTTGTATAACTATTTTGTTATAATATTTTATTTATTTCGTTATTTGTGGGATCACCTTTAATGTCCACAATATCCATTTTACAAGGTGAGGCGGTGACTATCCTACCATCTATGGGTAGGCTAATTTCTTCTAAAGGGAAAATTTTGGATGGAGATATTAAAAATAAATTATATTCAATCCGGACGGATCGAATTTTGGGATGGACAACTATAGAAAATTGGACAGAATAACGGAGAGGAGCAAAGATATATAAATTTTAAATAAAAAATAACAATACTTAAATTTAACAAGAACAAATCAAATAGTATAACAAAATTAAAACTTTAAATCATTAAACCAAAATAAGTAAAAGTAGTAGAGAAAATATACTTACAAACTTTTAATTTTTATTGAGGAAAGGAGAGAGACAGTACAAGAGAATTGGAAATGAATAAGTGGAAAAGTGGGAGAGAGTATGTACACGGTTTTTCTAAGGGAAAGTATTGCCTGCCCGATACTGATACAAGTTGAAAGTCTTAAGTAGGCCTCAGAAAATGTTGACTAACTTCTAACAAGCACTAACTATGTTACACTTGTGCTTACATTAATACACACCTTTTGTTTGATACGTAACTATAGTTGTTACACGTAATTGAAAATTATTACATGTGTTGATAATTATTACACGTAGCAGAAAACTATTTTTGTAGCCGACATATTTATCCTTTTGTCTTATTTATCTTCTTGCCTGCGGGGTCCACCTTTTATTTGGGGTCTTGCTGACTCCATCTTCTAATTAAAGAGGATATTTTCTTCCTTACTCTGTTCACTGGTCTGTGATGATGCAGTGTCTAATAACTCCATTATCTTCTCAAAACTGGGATCATATCCAAACTTGACAAGGCTTCTTCGAGCCTTCTTTTTAATTCTTCTTTTGAAATGTCAAATTTTCCCTATGAAGCTGGCTTTTCTTCATGCTCCTTTGGTGTACATCCTTTAATTCTTATAGTTTTACTCAAATACTTGATCCTTTCTAATTTATGAATATCAAAGGACCAACTAATAATATAGAAGATTCTTTTTGCCAAAAGGAATTTACACATTTTTATATTTTCAGGCAGTGTAGAAGTATTCTATTCTACCTGAAACTTCTCAAACTGCATTAGAAACAGTGGAGACAATACCTGTTTATCTCCTCCTTATTGACTCCACCAATTGTAAAACCAACGAGGAATTACTGTATTTTTTATTTCCTCTGAATATTTGATAAATCATGTATAGGTATTTGGCCTAATATACATAAAATTATACCAGGTTGCCTTGTAATCATATCATTTATACATATGAGGTCGATGACCTTTTGATAAGGGGATAGGGGTATGGAAATGGTCGACAAACATTCAAAAGGGATTAATATTCTTTTAATGCCAAAACTTGAAAATTTGATACTATCTGGATCATTAACATCTGCTAACTTGTGCACAATTTTGACTGAATCAATATCAGTTAATATAAACTCATAATACCTTTGGGTATTTAGTGGATCTTCTGTCTTCAGATAATTCTGATTGGTATAACATGGTTTTAAACTCGAGTACTTCAAATCCTTCATATCCTCTATCAAGAGCCATGATCAATAATACCTACAAAACAGTTATTGGAAATTATTTTTTATCCAATGAAATAACCTTCCCTTTATTTTTTTCCGGGGTGTTTGGGACCACTGTCTGGAATATGTCTCTAGGAGTTTCATTTCATAACTATCTTTTGTTTGGGCAAAATTTTTTGTGGTTGATGATGCGGGGTTATCTTTAAGATTTGATTTACGCGGGTTTTCATTTATTTTTAATATCTTCCTCTAATTCTAGCATATTTATTTTATCTTTCTTTTTATTAGGTACACGACATTTGCTCGATGTCCGAACATTTCACAGTTCCAAACCTTATCAATACCATTTGTTTTAAATTCACCTTTATTGTATAATTTAGATTTTTTAAATTTTCTTTTATTCTTGTAATATTTATTTTGTCGTTTAGTAATTTTTGAGGACTCTTTTAAAGGGGCAAATATTTTGGTATATCCAAATTCTTGATAAAAATTTTCTAATTTTTTTTGTGATATTTACTATCATTTTTAATTGATTTTTATATTTCATATCTGTACATAAATCTATTCCTGTTACGTTTATAAAACTTATAAGGTCACCATAAGTTAATTGATGATAGAAAAATTTTTCATCAAATTTATCTTTTAATTTTATCCTAACCTTTTCCGCAAATAAGGTTGATAAACCACTAATAAATTTTTCTTTCCAGCAATCATGGTTACACTCTTTTCTAATCATAACCTTATTAAGGGAAACATCTTTATACCATCTAAAGTCCTCTAACTTTGGACAAGATAGATTAGATAATATTTCTATACTCCTATCATTGAAAAGTTGAGGTTCGCCTATAAAATGTTTAACTATACTATAAATTAAAGTAGTAATAGCATTTTCAAAATTTTTGATTTTCTATTATTTTTCTTGTGGACTCAGTTTTAATAACTTGGTTAATAGTGGTAGCATTAGTTACATTTTGCCTATCATCGTTTGTGAGGTAGTTATCCCACCAATTTTTATTATGCCTGTAAATCCTGCTATAACTAGCATGACAACTTGTTTATCTAATATATTTTTTTATCTTATATGTTGTAATAGCCATTCCCATGTCATGTAAGTTATTATATAATTGGCGTTCTACTAATCCATCAATATTTTACTCTGCTATTTCTCTTCCAGAATGTGAAGTATGAGATAAAAACTCATTTTCTTCATACTGCATGTCTGAAATGGAAGACTACTTATAATATTTTTCCTAGAAGTGTAACTAGAGCTTAACTTATTAATATCATTATTATTTTCAAATAAAGTATCAAAAAATTTATTATCTGAGAAATTTAATTTTTACTAATTATTTCTATAAGATCGTCTGTGGTTTCAAGTTGATCTTGATTTTTGAGAAATTTATCTTTTGAAGATTCTGGTAGCTTAAATATTGGATGAGTTTTTATTTTTTTTATTTTTACCACTGTAAGAGGGACATTGTTTATTCCTAATAGCTGACTTATTATCAGCTTCTAGGATTTGATTGGAGACTACATATAGTAGTTTATTTGTATAATTATTTAATTGTAATATTTTATTTATTTCTTTATTTATGGGATCACCTTTAATGTCCACTATATCCATTTTAAAAGATTAGGTGGTGACTATCTGACACAGGGATGATTTATTTTCTCGACACCTCTGGTTAGCAGTCTGCAACACTTACAAACTTCAACCACAACACACAACACAATAAACTATAACACTTAGATTGATTCACGTTTTTAGGCAGCAGGAACTTAGGAACACTTAGAACAATATATAGGAACGCTTCCCAACTTTTTATTGATAATACTCAAAAAAGGAAAAGATCTCACAAATTCGTCTAAGGCACAAAACACTCTCTCTATTTTGCCTTAGGTGAATTTCAGCCTTCTAAATAAACTGCACAAGACAGTTACAAATGGATAAGGAAACTACAAGCTGCACATGTGCCAGGCACATGGCTGTCCACTAACTCAAATCAGAATCTAACTAATTTACAACAGTCATATTCCAAAAGCTACTTTAAATTCGAATTTAAACTAAGCCAAGCATGTGCCACGCATATGCCACCATGCCTTAGGTGAATTTACAACATTCCCAACATTTAGAATATTTTCTGCTTCCTTCCAACACTTAGTTTTATTTTTGACTTGCTTCCAACACTTTGCCCACATATTGATCAGCCTTGTGTTGCCACCGTCAAGTCTCACAGCCTTGCTTTATCAAGCCAACACACTGTCCCAGTTTTGTCAAGCCTTACTCTTGTCAAGAAATACGCTGCCTTGCCTTGTTTTGTCGATGCCACTGCCTTGCCTATATTTTGCCTTGCTTTGTGCCCAAGTCTTCTTAGCCATCACTCCAGCATCCTTGGTCATTGTATTCAAGATCCCTTGCCAAAACTCAAGTTGCTTAAACACCTTGTTGCACTACCAACACTTAGACGACAGTCACACTATATTGTTTGCCCACATACATGCCAAGGCCAATGTAGAAGTCCTTATCATGCCTGTTCCATGTCGCTCAAGTAGACTAGGGGTCTAACAGACCACCCCCACCTCTTGAAATAGATTCCCTCATCGAGACTGTTTTGAGATAGTCATCGATTTGGTCATCAAACTGCCATAAGTCCTTTGCCTTCTCTAAAACGACATCCGCAACCGACTTGCCCTTCCAATGCACCAGAAATTCTGTCTTGGTGTTCTTCTTGCTTTTTCCCACAACTAGATGATCCAGTATTTCTTCAATTTCAGCATCAAACTGAGTTGGTATTGAAGGAGGATCTCTCTTATTTGTGTTCCTGTTCGGATCATCAATATCTGCAAAATACGATTTCAAAAAGCTAACATAGAAGGTTGGGTGAATTTTCAACCTTTTTGGCAGCCTCAACTTGTAAGCGACCTCACCCACTTTCTGCACAACTTCAAATGGGCCATCATACTTAGGGATCAGTCCCCTATGCCTTGTCTTACTCGAAATCTATTTCTAGATTTGGGGAGTAAGTTTTAGCAACACTTGGTCACCTACATTGAACTCGACTGAGCGTCGATTCTGGTCAGCATACTTCTTCATGCGCCACTGAGCTTTGCGCAAGCTATCTTGTGCTTCAAAAATCATTTCAAGTTTGTCCCTTGCAACCCTATACACTGGTGGACACTTTCCTTGACTCTTGGTCTTTGCAATATCTAATGGAGTCATAGGCTGCCTGCCTAGGACAATCTCAAATGGACTCATCTCTGTTGCTGAAGATTTGTGCAAGTTGTAACAAAACTAGGTTGTATCATAAATCTACCTAATTCCTTTGACTTGCCATCACAAAATGCCTCAAGTATTCTTCCAGCAGGTGGTTTATGCTCTCCGTCTGCCCATCCATTTGTGGGTAATTTGTAGTAGAGAACTTCAACTCAACCCCCATCATATTGAATAAAGCTGTCCAAAACCTGCCTGTGAACCTAGTGTCTCTATCACTTCTAATGTCAGTTGAAACACCAAAATACTTAATCACATTTTTATAAAATAATTCAGCAGCAACTTCAGATGTACACAAGTTAGGTGCAGTTATAAAAATAGCATATTTCAAAAATCTGTCCACTACAACCATGACTGATGCCTTATTTTAAACCTTAGGAAAACCAGAAATGAAATCCATGCTTATCGACAACCATGGGCTCTCAGGAATGGGCAGGGACTGTAACAATCCTGCCTCCTTTTTACGTTCAGTCTTGTCCACTTGAACAACATGACAAGTCTTCACGTATGCTTCGATGTCATCTTCTATCTTAGGCCAGAAATACACCCAGGATAGTAAATCCATCATCCTTTCCAAACCTGGATGACCAACCCAAGTAGTGTCATGCACCTCTTTCATCAAGTCCCTACGCAATCCACCACCGTTTGGTACCACGATTCTCCCTCTTTTAAAATGGAGCAGATCGTCCTCAATCCAGTACTTTCTCAAAGTACCTTCTTGAACTTGACCCATCCATTTGACATAGAGTGTTTCATTCAATGCACACAACTTGATCCTGTCGAAAAAGTCAGTCTCAAGTTTTGAAATAGAATATACTGCAGCAAATACCTCTTTCCTTCTTAGTGTGTCTGCCACTTGATTATGTCTTCCTGGTTTATGCTCCCATACGAAGTCATACTCTGCCAGAAATTCTTGCCAACGAGCCTGCTTTGGACTTAACTGTTTTTGAGTTTTGAAGAATGTATTAGCCACATTATCAGTCCGCACCACAAAGCGAGTTCCCAGCAAATACACACGCCAAGTCTGCAAACATTGCACCACATCAACCATATCTTTCTCATGAGTAGAGTATCTTTGCTCAACATCATTCAACTTTCTGCCTTCAAAGGCCACAGGATGGCCTTCCTGCACCAACACGCCCCTAATTGCCTTATTCGACGCATCAGTATGCACTTCGAAAGGTAGCTCAAAATCAGGCGGCCTTAGAGCCGGTTCTGATGCAATTGCTTCCTTCATGTTTTGAAAATCTTCTTCACATCGAACTGACCATACCCACTTGACATCATTCTTTAACAAATCAGTCAAGGCTGCTGCCCTTTTTGAATAACTAGCAATGAACTTCTGATAGTAATTGGCCAGCCCCAAGAACGACCTCAAATCCTTCACACTTGAAGGTACCGACCATTCAACAATGTCTTGCACTTTCTTAGGATCCATCCGAACCTATTTCTGACTAAGTAAATGCCCAAGAAACTTAATCTCCTTTTAAGTGAACTCATACTTCTCCATTTTGACATAGAAAGTGAATTCCCTTAATTTAGACAATACCATACTTAAATGTTGTACATGATCATCTAATTTCTGACTATAGATAACAATGTTGTCTATGTGAACAACAACAAAGTCTTCAAGATACTCAAACAACACATCATTCATCAAATTACAAAAAGTAGCCGGAGCATTTGTCAAACCGAATGGCATCACAAGAAACTCATATGATCCATACCTAATGACACAAGTGGTCTTAGGCTCATCACCCTCTGCTATCTCTACCTGCCAATAACCCGACCGGAGATCCAACTTTGTGAACCAATATGCCTTGCTCAACCTGTCCATCAAATCCTGCACTAAAGGGACTGGATATTTGTTCTTCACAGTTACCTTGTTCAAAGCCCTGTAATCCACATACATCCATAGCGACCCATCCTGTTCCTTTTGGAATAAAATAGATGCACCATAGGGAGCTTTTGAAGGCTGAATCAGACCAACATCAAGTAATTCATTCAAATATTTCCTCATCTCAGCCAACTCTTTAGGAGCCATCTGATAAGGAGCTTGTACAACGACATAGAACCTGGTAGCAACTCTATCTTATGATCAATATTCCTCCTTGGTGGTAATTTCTTTAGCAACTCAGGCGGCATCACATCAGCAAACTGTTTCAATACTTCTACCACACAATCAGGCACTTCTACCTTCACATTAGGCTTCAATTTAACTAAGGCAGCAAGAAAGGTCTCATTACCCTTCCTTAGACCTTTGTCAATAGAAATAGTAGACAACATAGAAGTCTTGTACTTAGAAACTTTTTCGGCTTCTCTATAAGGATGAACAACCTTCATAAAACTTGGATTGGTTTCATTCATAATCATCACACCATCCAAGTGAGGAAAAGGGACAAACCTATACTTCCTCAAAAAATCAATTCCAAGTATGATCTCAAAGTCTCCAAGTGGCATAACCATCAGATTATGGTATCCCGTCCAACAACTAGTCAACATAGATACATCATAGGCCATGCCTGCAATAGCTTATGCCTTTGAACTTACAGTCTAAACATAGGAAGGACTTTTCTTCAACTTCGGTCCTATTTTCGCAACAATTTTGACATCCACAAATATGTGAGTAGCTCTAGTATCAACCATCGGCACTACCCATTTTCCATCAACCTTCATTTTTATGTGAATCAGCGTAGCATGAGGATTTCTAACATTAGATGTTTCCCCAAAAACATTGGTCAAACTGATCTGATTTAGAGACAACCCCAACGGATTTGTAAGTGCAACAACCACTCCTCCATCATCTTCACTCGAATTCACATTTCAACTAAGCAGCGCATTCACCCTCTCACGATTTGGGAAATTCTTGGCCAAGTGCGGACCACCACAAGTCCAACAACCCTTATCTTTGCTTTTGTTCTTGTTATTTTGTCCTTGGCATCTTGCCCTTATCAACATTCTCTTTTTGGTTTTCCTTCCTCCATTCCCTTCTCTTCTCAAACTTTTTCTTAGTCTTTGAAGTAGAGGGATCTTCGGAAGTAGGTCGAATTGAGTGAAGATCAACTAAGGAATCTGCTGCAGCAATGGCAGAGGGATCCTTAACATTCTGCCTCCTCAACTCATTTTGGGCCCAACCTTGCATGCCTGAAATGAAGTTATGCAGTTTGTATTCATCCGACATATTCTGGATGTCTAGCATCAAGGACGAAAATTCCTTGATATATTCACGAATTTTCCCACTTTGACTTAGCCTTTTGAACTGGTCTCTAGCAATCCATGAGGCATTGCTAGGAAGGAATTGGTCTCTCATTTCCTTCTTCAACTTGTCCCACGTATCAATTTTGGGTCTGTTAGCACTTTCATCATCTGCATTTTGAGTCCTCCACCACAACTTTGCATCACCCGCCAAGTACATCGTGGTGATGTTTAACTTTTCATTTTCAGGCACCCGTGCAGTCGTAAAGTACTGCTCCATGTCCCAAAGGAATTTTTCGAATTCCTTGGCACTTCTAGCACCACCAAAAGGCTTCGAGTCTGAGATTTTCACTTTAGAGTGTTCTCCACGACTTGGCCCAAACGTAGTAATGGCCAAATGCAGGACTGCAATTTATGAATGAAGTTCTGCATTCTCCTTCGTCAGTCCCTCTAATTGTAGCATTATTCCCTCACAAAAATTATATATCAGCACGATATAAAATTATATCCGACAAGAATTTCTCAAATTCGATTTTGATGCCCAACATCTGAGTCAACAAATCAACCAGATTTGGATCTTCCCAGCATTCATTTGTCATGCCAATGAATGCCTCGATTTTTTGGATATGTTCACGTAGTTCTACGTTCATCACCATCTTCGTACAACCATTCTCTGATACCAATTGACACAAGGGCAATTTTCTTTCTCGACACCTTTGGTTGGCAGTCTGCAACACTTACAAACTTCAGCCACAACACACAGCACAACACAGTCTAACACTTAGACTGATTCACCTTTTTAGGCAGCAGGAACTTAAGAACACTTAGAAAAATATACAGGAACACTTCCCAACCTTTACTGATAATACTCAACAAAGGAAAAGACCTCAAAAATTCGTCTAAGGCACATAACACTCTCTCTATTTTACCTTAGGCGAATTTCAGCCTTCTAAATAGATTGCACAAGACAGTTACAAGCTGCACATGTGCCAGGCACATGGTTGTCCACTAACTCAAATAAGAATCTAACTAATTGACAACAATCATATTCCAACAACTACTTTAAATTTGAATTTAAACTAAGCCAAGCATGTGCCATACACATGCCACCATGCCTTAGGTGAATTTACAACATGCCCAACACTTAGAATATTTTCTGCTGCCTTCCAACACCTAGTTTTATTTCTGACTTGCTTCCAGCACTTTGCCCACATATTGATTAGCCTTGTCTTGCCATCTTCAAGTCCCACAACCTTGCCTTGTCAAGCCAACACACTGTTCCAACTTTGCCAAGCCTTAGTCTCTTCAAGCAACATGCTGTCTTGCCTTGTCTTGTCGATGCCACTACCTTGCCTTGTGCCCAAGTCTGCTTAGCAGTCACTTCAGTATCCTTGGTCATTGTATTCAAGCTCCCTTGCCAACACTCAAGTAGCTTGAACACCTTGCCTCACTACTAACACTTAGCCGCACAACCACACTACATTATTTGCCCACATACATGCCAAGGCCAATGTAGAAGTTCTTGTCATGCCCATGCCATGTCGCTCAAGTAGACTAGGGGTCTAACACTATCCTACCATCTATGGGTAAGCTAATTTCATCTGAAGGGAGAATTTTGGATTCAATTACCTTGTTACTAGTAGTATACAATTTATTAACAATCTTATTTAATGATTCGTGTTGGTCATCTAACTTAACTGTATATTCAAACCATTTAAAGAATTCTATGTTACATCATAACCTTTTCATATCTTTACACAACTTTTCTCTAAAAGTTGTTCTTTCATCTAAGTAATATTTTTGTATATACCATTATCTTTTTATCGAATTTTCTAGACTAACCCATAGTTTATTTAAATATTTAAAATCTAGTTCAAAATTCTCGTCGGATATAATTATACCGACATATTCTTTAAGAGGTGTTGACAAAGTAGTGTCTTTACTCAATTTTCTATTGTTGTTGGTGGTGTCTTTTCTTGATTTTCTTAAACGTATGAAAGAATTTTTTTATTTTTCCATTAGTATCTTTTAGTATTATTTCTGGATGATATGAAGTTATAATATTATTGTTTACTGTTTGCTTGTGTTTAGATGTATTTGATTATGTGATGTTTATATTTAGTGATGTCTGGTTGTTCGTAGGACAATTTGGATTATGTAACATTTTAGGGAATGTAAAAATGTCCCCATTTTCCTTTGTAATGTCTTTTAGGTTGATAGAAAAAGAAAACATAATCTTAACACAGTGTGTAGTATTTGCAGGGAGATAAACACTATTCGTAGGCCAATTGTCTGTTCTAGGCTACTCTTTATTAATAAATTCTTAGAGTAATATTTAATGGTAATCTTCAACTAATTTTCTCTAATTTTATTTCTCTAGGCTTGGCGACGGGAACACCTTTCGGGTTCAGCCCTATGACATACACAGTCTAGGCTACTACAATGCAAAAGTACGGACTTTCCAATTTATTAACCGCGATTAACTGACTACCTAACTTTAAGGAATAAAACTAAGAACATAAGTGGAAGAAGAACAATACCTACTTAACTAAGAAATTATCATCCCGAGAGCAACCTAACTTCGACCGTCGGCCTAAGGAAAGCACAGGGACTTAACCGCTCCTATTCGACCATTGGCCTAAGGACAGCACAGGTACTTAGCCGCTCCTACTCATACTCTTTATTTTTTACTTGTGATAATTCTAACTGTATGCTTTGTAGTGTTATTTAAGTTTTTTTATTATTAAATTTACTTAAGACAATTGTGGTTTGCTGGAGTCCATTCTTTAAATAGTCTTGCTTAAACACTTGATCCTCTCAAATTCATGGATATTGAAGGATCAACTAATAATATAAGAAATCCTTTTGACGATAAAAAACTTACTAATTTAATATTTTTTGCTAAAGTAGAAATATTTTGATCCACCAGAAATTTTTCAAACTGTGTCTGATGCGCTGTTGATAATATATGTTTATTTCCTATAAACTAGTTCCACCATTAATAAAACCATCGAGGAGTTACTGCATCCTTCATTTCTTCAGAATATTTTATGAACCAAGTATGGGTGTTGGGCCTAATATACATAAAATTGTACCAGGTTACCTTGTAATCACACAAATTATATGTTTGTGGTCGATGAACTTTTAACAAGTGAATAGGAATATGTAGGTGATTTGCAAACCACTCAAATGGGCTTAATATTCTTTTAATCGTGAACTTTGAGTATCTTATGTTACCTAAATTATTTTCTTCAAATATGTGCTCAAATTCTATCAAATAAGTATCCGTTCAGATGAACTCATAATACCTCTTGGTTTTGAGGGGTCTTCAGTTTCCAAATAATTTTGATTTCTATAGCAAAGTTTCAGCAAGTTCAGGATTCCATAATATTGATATTTTTTGTCTAGTGCCATAATGGGTAATACCTGTAGGACCGATAATTTAATTTGTTCCTTATTTGGAGTATTGGCATCTTCTTTGTTTTTATGGGGATTTTTCTACGATTTTCATCTCGTAGCTAGCCTTCGTTTGAATAGAAGTATTTTTATTAACTGAAGAGGAAAAGTCATCCTTACAATATGAATAAAGTGGTTATAATTTGGTTGAGTTGGTTAATGGTGTATTTTTTTTTGGTAGAATAAGAGATTCCATTAAGAGGATATTTTTATTTTATCCTTTTTATAGAAAGGTCTTTTTATTTTTTTCTTCAGACATAAATTTTGAGAATAGGGGCCTCGAAGGTCTTATTCCTGGTATTCCGAATCTCATTTTTTTCCTTGTAAAATTCTTTTGTTTAAAATATCTAGGAGAAAATCATGCCCTCCCTTTAGTTAAAAATCAAAATTGGGTAATAAAACTTGTCATCCACAATATCGTACGTTTTTATGAAGAAAATTTTGACTTTGTTAACAATTTAAAAAATTCTTTCCAGAGAGAATCCTAGGTGGAGTAGGAAGTCTAATGATTTGGGGCTTGGGCTGTGAAAGTGAATTTATCTTAAAGATATTTTTGTCCTTTATAAATTTATTTTTTCTTCTGATATATTATTTAGGTAAGGAAAGATGAGATTTTTTCCTAATATGGTAGTGTGGATACCTTCTAATTTGGCCGTATATGGTCTTATTTGGTAATAAAAGGAATACGTAATATCATTTCTTCATTTATATTTTTTGTTACTGCAAAGTCATTTATAACACCAATTCCATTATTACAGATATGTGCTTTGCAGAGTTTATAATTTATTTTAAGTTTTTCTCCTATTGTAGAGAATAATTATGTAGTACCTGCGTTGAGATACTTATTAAGAATGAATCCTTCAATAATACAATTTTGATCTGCACCTGTATCAAATAGTGCAATTTTATGGATGGTGTAATTTTTATTTATGACTAAGGTGATGGGTATGTGGTAGCTTTGTATTCTAACTACCGAAATCATATTAATTCCTAACTGGGTTAAAGTTCCTCCACGAGACTCAATTTCTGGATCGTAGGATTTTGATTCCTGACCAGCTGTTTTATTAGTAACTGATTCTATTTCTAGATTATTAAGTCTTTGCTTAACCTCTTCAATTTTATTTTTTACTTGTGATAATTCTAACTATATACTTTGTAGTCTTATTTTAGTTTTTTTATTATTAATTTATTTAAGATATTTTTCATGTTGAAGGGTTTAATGATAGCGTCATTATTAATTTATTTTTTTAAAATAATATCCTTCAAGATAATCAAATAATTTTTCTTAATTTTAGAGTCCTCGATACGATCTACCATATCGAAGAGTATCACTTTATTATCACTGGTTATAATATTTATGGTGTGGTTATTGCAGGTGCAAATTGCACTTTCACACCCACAAGGATCTGATAATCCACTATTGTCAGTACTATATGCTATGTTTATCTATTCATCATCATTAAAATTTTCTTCGGTGGATGAATTATTTTCATTTTGTTCAAGGATGGAATATAACTTTTTTTTAGTTTCTTCTTGTAATTCTAGCATATTAATTTTATCTTTTCTTTTATTGGGGACCTGGCAGTCCCTAGCTTTTTGCCCCAATTTTTTTTAGTTCCAACACTTATCAGTGTTATTTGCTTTACATTTATTATCTAGTTCCGATTTTCTAAAATTTCTTTTATAGTATTAAGGTCTTTGGAGTTTATTTTTCTTATTATATTGATGACTTCTTTTAATTTATTTAGAGGCCTCTTTCGAGGAAGCTGATAACTTAACATATCCAAAGTCTTTGAAAACTTTCCTACTTCCCCTTTTGATATTTTATTATCCCTTTTAAGTTGATTCTTAAGCTTCAGATCAGTACATAGTTCTAATCCTGTAGCGTTTATAAAACTTATAAGATCTTCATAAGTTAGCTGATTATAAGGATCTTTTCCCTCAAATTTGTCTTTTAATTTTGTTCGAACTTTCTTAGCAAATAGTATTGGTAAACCACTAATAAATATTTCTTTCCAATAATCATATTACAGTCTTGTCTAATCATAACTTTGTTGAGGAAAACATCCTTATACCATCTAAAATTCTATAACTTTGGACAAGATAAATTAGATAATATTTCTAAACTTCTATCCTGGAAAAGTTGAGGTTCGCCTATAAAATGTTTAGCTATACTATAAATTAAAGTAGTAGTAGCATTTTCAAAAATTTAATTTTTTACTGTTTGTCCTATGGAATCAGTCTTAATAACTTGGTTAATAGTTGTAACATCTATTACACTTTGTTTATTATCTTCGGCAAGGTAATTATCTCACCAATATTTCAAAGTACCAGTAAATCTAGTTATAATGAACATGACAACTCATTTATCCGATGTATTTTAAATTTTATGTGTTGTAATGGTCATTCTCATATCATGTAACTTATTATATATTTGATAGTCTGTTAATCCATCAATATTTCATTCCGCGATTTCACTTCCAGAGTGTGAAGTATAGGATAAAAATCCATCTTCCTCATACTGTATATCCGGAAAGGAGGGTCTCTTGTAATAATCCTTCTAGTGGAATAACTAGAGCTTAACATATTATTTTTCTTATTATTTTTAATAGAGTTTTTATTCCTTTTTTAGACTTTAACTTAATGTTAATTATTCCTATAAGCTCGTCAGCGATTTCAAACTTTTCTTGGAACTTTGGAAATTTATCTTCTGGTGAATTCTGGCAATTTAAATATTGGATTAGTTTCTATTCTTTTATATTTATCATTGTAAAAGGGACTCGATTTATCTTTAAAGACCGATTTATTGTCAGCCTCAAGAATTTGGTTAGAGATTACATACAAAAGTTGGTTTGTATAATTATTTGGTTTTAGTATTTTATTTATATCCTTATTTGTGGGGTCACCTTTGGTATCTACTATATCCAATTTAAAAGGTGAGGCGATGGTTATTCTACCATGTATGGGTAGGATGATTACTTCTATAGGGGGAATTTTGGATTCAACTACTTTATTTTTGGTAGTATACCATTTACTAACAATCATATTTAATGACTCTTTGTTACTTGTCCAATTTTCTTGTATATTTAAACCATTTAAAAAATTCTATGTTACATCTTAATCTTTTCATATATTTATACCAATTTTCTCTAAATGTTATTTACTTATCTAAGGAATATCTTTGAATATACCACTGTCTTTTGATAAAATTTTCTGGGCTAACCCATAACTTGTCTAAATATTTAAAATATTATTGAAACTTTTCATCTAATCTAATCATACATAGGGAATCTTTTGTTCCTTACTTTTCACTAGTGGTGGGACTTGTTAGTTTGATAGGTTTACAAATTTTGGGTTCATATTCTACCTCGGTGTAACAACCTGAAAACTTTCGAAATATACTTATGGTTGACATTCTAGGATGTACTACAATACATGTATGAGTTTTGGTGGCCACGGGTTGAGTTTAAGTGGCCAAATGCAAATTGGACTAGAAAGTGGCCTAGAGGGACAATTTTGACAGTCAACTTCACATAGTCATAACATTTTATGTGACATGAACCATATGAGCTAACATATATCAACTTTACTCCCTTTGATTTAGCTTTGGGACAAAAGTAGTTTCACTCAATTTGGATATCGGATGAGGGAGATATGGCCGAAACAGCGAGACTGTCTAATATTCGGTAGCCATTGGAGATAGGCTCAGAAAAGTGGCTAAGGACAATTGCACGGACCGGGAAACTTTTCACGGTCCATCTAGGGTCCTGTGGGGTGTTACAGTGAGCTTGGGGTGGCATGGAACCACCCCTAAACTAAGTTCAACCTCACGAAGCCTTGAACGACTCGTGTGAGGTTTAACGGGCCATTTACTGCCTCGTGAAGTGAGGCAGTGGCTATGCCAAGGTTTGGATGAGGGTTTTGAGTTTAATGGTGGTCATTCGATGCATATAAAAGGGAGTCTCACCTTTTACGGTTCGTTTAGATGTTCGTGAAGTGTAACAGAAAGTCCTCCGAGAGTTCCTGGAAATATTTGGCTAAGTGCATCCAAACAGTCACTTGAACGGACCGTGTGACCATTTGACGCCACTGTAGCTCCATTTGGGTGCTATGTGCAGTGAAAAGGTCCGATTTATTAATGGTATTTCCGTGATTTAACATTTTCCTAAGCCCCCTTTTAGTCCCCTAAGGTCTTTTAAACCCCTAAAACATCCCCTAAACCCTCACTCATCCATTAGAACTCTCCCACACTCTCTCTTAAGATCCTAAGATTCTCTTGACCTCCATTGAAGCTAGCTTGTAGAAATTTGGGGAAGAAGACTTGATTAGGTTTGATCTTGTGGACTTGTTGCTTAAGTTAAGGTATGTGGGACTTGATTCAAGGATCCCCTTTCATCCTTGAAGATCCTAAGAACCCTAACCCTTTTTATTTGATTTTAAGTTTTTAATTAGTTATGGGTTCTTTCAATATTGTTCTAGATTAATATTGAGACTTGAGTGCTGTAGATTTTAGGTGATTCAAACATGATTTTACACTTGATTTCATGGGTGATTTATGAAACCCTAATTGTTCAAGTTGCATGTTCAATTTCATGATTCAAATATGCATGGGTAGCTTATATTATGATTTATTAAGGGATTTCTACATATTTTATGATCTATATTGTCTTTCAAATTGTTAAATCATGTTTGAATTCCATTACCCATGATCTTGAACATCATTCATGGCATATGCATGGTTGTGGTTTGGTGAAATATTTTGATGAAACATTTTGATTTGATATGATAAGTTTTGTAAAGGCTTGTGATCACATAGTCTCTCCGTTATGGCTCTTTGAGCATTCTGGATGCTTGCACCATTTTCATATGTACAAGGCTTGATATGATAAGCTATAGATGGGCTACTCCTTATGCATTGACAAGATACGATCATGACGAGTTTTGAAAGATTTTGATAAGCTTTTGATTCAAGCATGTACAAGCTTTGAAAATAGTTTGTTTTGACTAAGTATGCATGTTTTGAAAGTAAGTATAAGTTTTCGGATTTAAATATGCATGTACCTATATGTATTCTCATGGGATGAACTTAGCACTGAGGGATTGGGTAGTAAGTGGGCTATCCACAAGGGTCCCACCCTTTCCGTCAACCATGTGCCACCATGGGTTCTCCCTATATAGGGATTGATCTGTTTTATTTTGTATCCCCTTGTTGAAGGGTGTTAGGGTACTACTTGGCAAGTAGTATAGGGTTTGGATAGTAGCTCGTCCTTATCTTTTTGTCTTTGTCGGTTGAGGCATATCCCCTCTATATATATAAATGAATCATAGGTTTGCATCTCATGCATCATGGCATAGCATATTGTTATATAACTCTTTGGCTACGTGCACTCCCTT
>JBCEWC010001531.1:0-40342 GCA_038996855.1 Solanum aculeatissimum | reverse complement strand
GTGGCCATGCAAAAATAGGGCAAGGCGCAGGGTGTCAGGCGCCTTGCCTTTACTTTACTGACACATGTCAGACAGTATGGTAAGGCGTCTGACACCTTGCCCCTTACCTTTTAAATTATTTTTTTCCATCAAGCAGTTAACTGCTCCGTTAATCCAAAGGGACAAGGCGTAGGGTGTCAGGTGTCTTTGCCCTTTTGGTTTACAAAAAAAAACTTATTGTTTTGGTTAAATTCCAAAAAAGTGTTGCCCTTTTGGTTCCAGACTCATACATAAAAGACAGTTTAAGTAGCTTGAGGGTGTATCTGTAATTTCTTATGATTCTTTCGTTTTAATTTCTTTGTCTTATAAAAATATCATAAATCGTGATAATTGACAGGTTGAGGTTATATTCGTAATTTCTTATGGTTCTTCCGTTGTAATTTATTTATCTTATTTTTACTGTTAAAACATGTTACTAATCATGATAATTAATGACTTAAAATATTTCTAAAAAATATATTATGTCATAATATTAATAATTTAAAAATCATATTAAAATTTTAATTAACTCTCTAAATTCTATCTATATAACTTAAATTAAAACAAAAAAAAAAACAACAGATATTGCGGGCACCAATGTCTAGTAAATGCTGCATATGTAAGGTTATCATTCCTTTTTGAGAAAAATAACTAGTGATTGATCTGGAAGTCGAACTCTACGGCAGCAATTATTTTTTATTGGTTCTGTGTCTCTTGGGGGACAGAATGGCTAAGCTGGCACAAGTTGTAATCGAATATTCTTTCAGAAAGTTAAAGTTCCATCAGTCATTATTTTTCAATTGAAAAATTAGTTACTATTTCTGAATTTACTCAAATTTTCTCCTCTAAGATTATTGAAAATTAGAACAACAAATAAGGTCATTACGGATCCTCATTTGATTTCACACATAATTGTTGCTGTTATATTTAACAGAAAATATAAAGATTTGAATTTGTAATTCTTTCATTTTAAATTTATATATTTTATTATAGATGTTTATTTTTTATATAAAACTAAAAAAATTAATTTTTCATACATTTTATTAATAAAACTAATAGTATAAATAGTCGATAGATTTGATTTTGTAACTCTTTATAAACTTGTTTTTAATTTCACGTTTTCTTACTATACTAGTTATGCCAGCCCAATAATATTAACTTTTATAGTAATTAGTTATATTTTTATAATATTCATATCTGTATTGTTGTTTTAAAAGTGAGCTAGAAAATAAGTTATGAGTTATTTCCAAAATTGAAACATAGCTTCAAATAAAATTTTGAATTTTCAAGGTCAAACACAAATTTTCAAGTAAATTAAAATTTATATCTACAAAAAGAATACACAGTAGCAACAACAATATTTTTTATTAAAAATATTTTTTTCTTTTACTTTTCGCTCTTAATATATCAAGAAAATTTTTTTCTCCGTATTTTACCTTTAGCATTAGTTATTTATATGTCAAATAATTTTTAAAAAAAACGTAAGATCATATAGCAATTAAAATAAAATACTACTCATATTAGTTACTGTTAATTTAAGATATATGTAAAATTTAAGAAGAATAAATGAAATAAATACAACATACTATATAAATGAAGCCCACAAAATATTTTTATTCAACTTACCCATTTCTTATATACTACTAATTTTTATATTAAGAGATTTTACCCATAAAAAAAAATAAAGCTTGTTTTTTTGTATTCAATTTATGAAAACAATAAAGAATCATTTTAAATCCTTAAAAGTAATTTGATGATAGAATATATTAATCATAACTTAAATTCGTTGTTAAAAACAAACTTACAAATGCTGCTAATTTGAGTTCCTTGGTTAGTGGGTGAGGGAATGCATATCATCAGCTCAAAATTGCTAAGAATATGACAGTTTCTGCTTGTTTTTGGGATTTCTCAAAATTTTGTTAAAAGATCAGTGTGTTTATACTAATTTGGTGATATGAAATTCGGCAAAGAATTTAGCATCCATTTGGAAGAAACCCTACCTGAATGGAGGGACAAATACTTGTGTTACAAGCCTTTGAAGAAGCTTCTCAAGCACATCCCTTCTTCCGCCGCCGATAATCCGCCTCCTCCTCCGCCACCGGCCGCGAACGAGCTACAGGAGTGGTTTATCAGAATTCTCAATGAGGAACTCGACAAGTTCAACGATTTCTACGTCGATAAAGAGGAAGACTTCATTATCCGTTTCCAGGTTTTGTTTCCTTTTCAAAAATACAAAATAATAATAAAATAAAAATTATCCGCTCTTGCCTGTTTTTGTTTCTGAAATTTTAATTGCTTGTAATTTTTGTTTAAATATACCCATTAAAAAGTTCAATTTTTTTGGTGTGAAGAGACTGCGTGATTTTTACGCTTGATTAATTTTACTTGAACAGATTTTTACAGGTGATAAGCTCAGCTTACAATTTCCTTCATGTGAATTAATCCGTTATCCACACCTTAATTCTGGATTAGTTGTGGTCAACTACATGAATCCGATATATCCATTGCGCTTTGTTCAAGTCCAGAAACCGAAATTCTTACGTATGATTTCCATAAATTGGATCAAATTGTTAGCTTTTGACAGATCTGGGAATGTGAAGGTTTTTAAGAATATGTTTTTAAGTATTTACTTGTCCTATTTTTACTAGCTTATTGTCATAAAAAGGTATAAATGTACTGTCACTTCTGTGAGCGGTAAGATGGAGGAATTGAAGATCAGGGATTTTTAGATGGTCCAAGAGTACAACAAATTTGGCAAAGTCTCTCTTTCGGGATGTTTGATATGCTGCTATGGTATGTGATATTTGATCAAGTGTGGACGAAGAAGGAAATCATTATTTAAATCACACTAGAAAGACCAAAAAGATGCAAATGTAACTACGAAGAGCTTAAGAGCAATGCCAATAAATTATAGTCCTTGTGGACTTTAGATGGATGCTTCAAGTAATTGAGAGGAGATATATATACAACGCATACCCCACAAATCGAAGCAAATATTTGGGTGCTGGTGGAGGGAAATGGTATGCAGGAGCTTCCTGGAGAATATTCTTAGTAAAGTTGGGGGATATAAAGGCATCTTAATGGCATATTCCCCCTACTGCCTTTAGAATATGTTGAGCTGATTTGACTAAGGAAATGCCATATACTAAATATCAGAATTTTTCTGGCTTTCTCATATAAAACTGACGCCCCTCTGCTTTGCTGAGCAGATTACAACAACAATGTACCCGGTGTAACCCCACAAGTGAAGTTTGGGGAATGTAGGACGTAAGCAGACCTTGCCTCTACATTAGCAGATAGTGGTTGTTTTAGATAGCTCAAGTAAAAAATATCAAAGTAGATCGAAAAAGAAATAATAGAAGTGAAGAAATCATGGCAAAATACTGCAAAGAGCATGCCAAAGCATTTTGAGAAAACGAACAATAACTATCACAAAATAGTGCCAATAGTCGAAATATAAGAGACAACAAATAGTAACAAAAATTGAAGGACAAAAAACTATAGGAGAGATACTACAACTACTAGTATAGAAGGATTAAGTGAGATAACACTCTACTACTTACTAACCTTCTACCCTGATCCTTCTCCTCCACAACCTCCTACCTAAGGGCAATGTTCTTGGTAAGCCGCAACTTGTATAAGTAGATTCACAGGAAAAATACTCGGTACTCTTAAATGTTCAGTTTTCCTTCAAGTGCAGTGAAGAGAATTATTCTTTTAGGCAACTTGGAGTCTAGGTGCTTGACTAAACTGTTAGATTAAGCTACCTATGATCCTCCCCACATCATGGGTACAACATGGCAACCAACGCTTGGATTGCCTAAACATGCAGGACTTGCGAGCTGATCATTTTACTAGTTTCTTTGAAGCTTCGTTACTTAGCTTGGAGACTAGTAGGGATTGGCCTGTTTCTCTTGTCCTGCTACTTTTGATGGAGGCTGCTCAACCATCAAAATTTTCTTGATTAAGCGTTAATAATTCTCACATTAGTTTTTTACCTTATAAAAATAAAATAAACTGTCAGATTAGTTTTAGGATTTTTGACCATACTTATCGGCATTGCTGCTGATGTAGCCCCAAGTACTAGATTAAATAAGTAAGACACTCATATATTTAATACTCTAAGAAAAATATTAAATATTACTATAATTCATGGACTTTTATATGACTTCGATAACGTGGAACTGGCATTGTCTTTGTTGTACAACCTTCTTCTCTTGTTGAGACACAAAGGTAGTGGGTACAATGTTTTAAATAATACTTCCATTAATAAAAGTCACGTTATTTAAGGCTAGCAGACTATAAACATAAACCTATACTCAATTATTACCGTGTGAAACACCACATCAATGTACTTACTTTGTGAAATATTTAAATCTCACATCCACTAATAAAACTAAAATTCAATATAAACAATGCATTCTTTCTGTCAAATATCACTTTTATTTTTTGTAAAGCCTTATAGTCAATGCTTCCCAGCTTGTTACAAATATTTTTACTCTAATTTATAAGTGAAAATAGTTCCATAATACTAAGCTTGCATACTTGCCCATATTACTTGTATGGAGTAACCCACTTCTACTTGTGTCAATTCCAAAGCTGCTCCCATTCCTCAAAGCCCAGCATCAGAGTCAACCCTTCCCTTGGGCGGTTCATGAAGTGTATCAGTAGTTAGGGAATTGCATAGATAACGAATATTTCACTTGGTTAATCATAAACTGAGACTAAGTTTCTTTTGAAAATTGTTGGATACAATGATGACCTTAGTCTTTACTTTTCTTCATCTGGATCAGAATATGATCGGTTTCAGAATAAATGGAGTGGATTTGTAACTATCTTATCTGGTACCTGTGTTGGGCTTTGGATGGAGCATGTCATCCGTTCTTAGTCCAGGATCGGGATTGTAGTTGGTGAAAGGAGTTGTTATATGATACCTGATGTCAGAAGCAACCAAATGCCTATAAAATATATATATAACACATTTAAGGTTCGTTGTTTCACTCCATAATATATAATATGCAGGATTTCTTTGTCCCATCAGCCCTACTCAAGGCATCATGGGTAAATAATAGCTTAAGGACAGGAATAATTCTATCATTCTAGACAGCTTTGATGAGTATGGTTACTGAAACGTGCAAACTGAAGTTGTCAAGTTTTAGTATGAAGTCTGTTAAATTGCATATTCAATCTGCAGCTGTCTCATTCATGCCTGAATATACAATTAGAAATCGAAAATTTTGACTTCACATTCAATTGGCATGAAAGTCATTGTTGTCACCAGACAGGTTCGTGACCAAGTTCATCAAATTACAAAGATTACTTTTTTTGCGATAGAAATGGGGAGTCAAGTAACTATCAAAACATTTACTTTTTGGGTAAATCCATAATGAAATGAATTATGGTAGTGTAAGCATTCCAGGGAAGCTGCGGGTGTGTTAATGGTGAAACTAGGACTGAAGAATTTTGGCAATATGATGGACGATTAGATGGATGTGACTGGCGAATGTGAAACTAAGATTCTTTAACAAGTAGTAAGGTGAGACTGTGGGGGTGAGGGAGAGTTACAGTTCCATTGGCCAACTAACCACAATCGTAGCTGGTGCACAGTGGAGGGGTAACCCGCACTAGGGATGCCCAGAGCGGCAAGCTCGACCCTTTTCTAGTCTCGATGAAAGTCAAAGCAGCCTTCTCTAACATCATAATACAAGATTTTAAAAAGGGGGAACTTTTCTCAACAAAATATTCTTTGCACGAGCTTCTGTAAGCCCCGAAAAACAGACTCACATTAATGTGTGAAGCATATAGCCTAACTAGCATGATTGAGCCCTGCAGTGGTAGAACCTGGTGAACCAAGCATACTACTTGACTTGCCAATTCTTCTCTTATGAAATTTCGAGTTATAGTTAGAGGTGTGATCTATTCTATTGTATATACGATGATAGCAGAATCGAAAAAAAAGACTATCTTTCTTTCGGGGTCATAGATCAGAGAATTCCCTATTTCAAGCTTCCTTACAGGCAGAAGAGTTAGCAAAGGTACAGACAGCCCGATCTAGCCAGTGAGCAAGCATGTCCGCTTTCGGTTTGATATCTTTCTTAACACCCGGAAAATTATATGCCTCTATAGTACCCTGCAATGGAATGCAACTATTTCTGACGGATAGCTATGTTAGCTAGGTCATCTGTCTGATCAGGGTTTCCATCCGAACTAGTGCCTTAAGCAGAAAGGCAAATGCAATTTTGTGGTATGGTATCATATATAAAGGCCGGGATTTGAACTTGAGACATGAAAGTCCCAAGCCCAAACCACTGTGCCATCCCGAAGGGTTACAGTTCAGAAATTATGAGAGCATTTTCTGAATTTTGGCTCATATCCCCCTATGGGATTTCGCAAGAGGGCTGAAAATGGACACTGTTATCTTTTTCCTTATCTTAGTCGAGAGGTAGGCATTGGTGGAAGTATGCAAGAATGAGTGTGTAAGATATCAAATGTGGAAACAAAATGAGAGTCATCATAAAGCAGTATTATTGAATTCTTGTTTCTCAAAGATATTTGTAATAGATAGCAAGTCTCAAACTTGTGATAGTGTGGATTATGATTTTCTTTCCTCTACTTATATAACAGGAACTGAAGGAGAGAATTGAACGTGTGAAGGAGAAGAGTGGCGAAGGAGAAGTTCTTGCAACAAACGATGAATTCAGCGAAGAAATGATGAGCATCCGTAAAGACTTTGTTTTCATACATGGGGAGATGGTTCTTCTGAAAAATTATAGCTCATTAAATTTTGCAGGTATAGAACTTTGTCTGTCGCTTTTGACGTTGCCCTTCTGATAATTGTTACCATTGATAATTATGTGTTTCCAGCATCATAGTGCTCTTAAGATTTAGAGGAGAAATTTTACTGTGTTAAACACAATTATGTCTAGTTATGAGAGTTGGCCTTGTTTGCCAGGTGAATTTTATATCATTGCTCGCTTCCTCCTCAAAGCCTTCCCTCTTTCAGGTTTTTCTTCTTCTTCCACTTAGTCCTCCCAACACCATCCTTTTCCCAAACCGCATGTCTCTTAGACTCTTACCCCCGCTTTCTCCACTGTTATTGGTTCCTTATCCCTATTTGACTCTTACAAGCAACTCATCAAACTACATAAACTGAGTAAAGACGCAGCTTAATTTCTTCAAAGTCAGGACAAAGGCTGCATAGAAGGGAGAGAAACTAAATGCAACTCCGAAACAGTATTGATTATTACAAATTTATTCCAAGTTTTGGGATGCTGTCTTTCTCCTCGCTTCACCCCACATTTTCATGCAGTTTAATGTTCAACACATTTTCTCCATTTCCGCTTTTTTGTTTTCCTCATATCCTTACTCATTCTCTTCTGATGATTTTTCCTCAATTCTCTTCCTCTACTTCTAATTTCTTCTATCAGTTCACTTTTTCTTTCCAGTTTTGTACATTAATTCTTTGAACTGATTAACGTAATTTGTAATCATCAAGAGCCTTGTAGTTGATATAACAAGATGGTGTGGTCTTGGGATGAGACGGAGAGAAAATAAAGGAGACGATAGGAAGCTGGAAGGAGGAGAAGAAAAGATGATGAGATGATGCAGTGTGAGGGTGTTGGAAGGAGAAAGAAGAGAAACTAGGAATGCTTTGAGGGGACAACCGATGATGGGTATAGAGAGGAATATGGGTGATGTAAAATTATGGGAGCTCACTAGCTCTACTTGGCAAACAAGGACAGCTCTCACATAACTAGTCTTAATTTAGTTTAACACAAAAGTAAGATTCTTGGTTTAGAGGTATAACACCTCTGATTTCTGCAAGGTCAATGTTTCTTCTCTAACAATTTTTTGTTTTCGTAGCACTTGTTAAGATCTTGAAGAAGTATGATAAACGGACTGGGGGATTGTTGCGTCTTCCTTTTACACAAGTTGCTCTTCATCAGCCGATCTTTACTACAGAACCTCTGACGAGATTGGTCCATGAGTGTGAGGCTAATCTCGAGGTCCTATTTCCTTTGGAAGCAGAAGTTGTTGAATCAGCTGCCCCTGCAGATGAACCAATGGGAGCAACTTCTTCTTATGCTTCCAATGTTTTCCCTGATACTACAATTCCACCAGGAGAAGAAAACGGGGACATATACCGAAGCACGCTAGCTGCAATAAGAGCCATTCAGGGACTAAAGAAGGCAAGCTCAACATATAACCCTCTGTCATTTTCATCTATTTCTGGGAACCAAGATAATGATAGCCCAGGTGCTGTAACAACAGAAGACTCTGATTCTGACTCATTGATTGCCTCTCAGAATGATGAAGAGCCGAAACAAGAAGTTTCCAGTTCACCAAAATAGAGTTTACTGATCATGTTTTTGTATGTTCATTATGGAGTATAGTGTTGAAACTGTGCACTTTCTGCATTATGTCTGAATAACTGCTTACCCAATCAATAATGTAAAGGAATAAATTTTAAATTTTGTGGCAATCACAAAAGGTTGATGATCATCTACAAATGTTTTTTTTTTTTTTGCAATTTGAGAGGGTACAACAATTATAAGTGATGTATTCTGCCTGTTAAGGAGGGGAGTGAAATTTATTAACCTGTGCACATTCTAGTCATTTTGAGTTCTCTATGGATCAATCACAATTATATATTATCATACTGAATTAAGTATTTTGGTGATTCCTAAACTTGTCCATGTATGAGCATGCCAAAATTAAGTATTTGGGTGATTCCTAAGTTTGTCCATATGGCATATGTGCCCCAAGAATCCAACAGAATACAGTGATTGACCTGTCAATCAAGTTTGAATGAAAAGCTGGAGCGTCTACCAAAGAATGGTTGAAAGTTTGCCTAGAAAGGGCAGATAGAAGTAAGTATTTTTTATTCTTTTACCCTCACTTCTACAACTGTGAATTTTTTACTTGTTGCTTCTTAGCAATGGGAGAAGATAAGTGAGTAGCTTCTCAACAGACCCATGTGGCAATTCTATCTTTGCTGCTTCAGCATGTGTCTTCATCAGCTGCATCTTCCTCAAAAGATGATGTAGGTAACTCATTATATAATTACATTTCACTTGTGTATTGAACTTTTCAAATTGTTGATATACAAAGAAGTGTCATAATGGGACCAATTTTTTTTTCCCCAAAAACTATCCATTGAACTAGTTTTGATTGCATTAACCTTCTAACTTTATTATGTACCTTTATTTTCTCTTGTTACCATTTTTGTCAAGTATTGTTTAAAACAAATTGGATGAAGAAGTTTCTATGGCATTTTCCATGTGATGGTACAATAAGAAATCAATGTAAAACTTCTTGAAATTTAAAAAGAAAGTAAAAAAAGGCGGCGTTTCTTCCTCTGATAGCTACTGCAGAAAAATGACATATAAGATCCCCAATTAGTGTAGGTTGTAAAAAGTTGTTCATTAATACTATTGAAAGAATTCTACTTTAACCCTCCTAGCTGGAACAGCATATTCTACTAGTTTTTTCCTTCAATAATCCTCAAGCCATCTGTATTTATATTTCTTTCCAGCCATAAGGCTTTGCAAAGGTCACAACTTATGCTTTCGAATTTTGATGTTTATATGAAGACACAGCAAATATGGCATAGCATTTTCTGAAAAGTTGGGGATTTTATTCAGTAGAGAGAGACAAAATACCTATTACTATAAATTACTGCCAATTTCCTTCTGTGAACAGAGAAAACACAATGAAGACATGCCAACTTTTATTTACTAAGAACTACTTATATGGCATCAATCTGGAGCAGATGACAAAAGCACTCTGCTTAATCATCAGTGTTTGCAATGGAACAAAACACTGTGAAGACGTGCCAAGTTTTATTTACCACAACTTCTATTAAGGCATGAATCTGTGGTGCAGGTGATGGAAGCACTCTGCTCAATCATCATAGTCTTGGCGATGGTGGCGGTTCCTATAGCGTTGTTTGTTCTCCTCGTCAGAGTCATCATCACCCTGCCGATTTATCAGATCAAGTCAATGGAACATAGATAAGCAAACTAAAAGCACAAGAGAGTAATCAGGTACTTACATATTTCTTGTGACCATAGCCTTCATCATCATCATCACGCCTTCCATAGCTGGGTTTTCTGTAGTCCTCTTCCTCAGACCTTCCATAACTAGGCCTCTCAAATGATGCCCCGTACCCTTCACTCTCTGTTGTCTCGTAGTGTGAACGCCCCTTCCCTCCATAGCCGTATCCACTGCCCTCTTCCTCTCGGTAGTTCGTCTTCTTCCCATAATTTGACCCGTTTCTGTTCCTTGATCCATATCCACCAGATTCATCTTCATCTGAGTCAGCCTTTTGTCCCCCGTATTCCGAGCTCTCCTGGTACTCATTTCTTTTTTGGTATCCTGATCCATATCCATCAGAGTCTGTTCTTCGTCCATAACCAGAGTTCTCTTCATACACACCAGAATCGGTCTGTGGTTGTCCATGTCCAGAACCGTATTCTGAGGTTTCCTCCTCGTCCTCACTTTCCTTTCTCTGCCTTGATCCATACTCATTGTCTTCTGAACCCTCATCATCACCCGGAGGGTTCTCATTATCCAGATCTTCATCACCATTGGCAGAGGGCTCAGCAGAGGAAGCGTCATGGGGACGATCATGGTCGAAATCATCATCAGGAGTGGGAGGATAGCAAGTCTCCTCCGATGGTGGAAATGGATGGCCATATGTCGATTCTATATCATATCCACCACCATAGGGAGTCTCATCATACTCATCGAACGCCGGGACATCGTCACTTAGACGGTAGCCTTTCGGGTAGTAAGACATGGTTTCTGGTAATTCCTTTTTCCTGTTTGATTAGAGAAGTGAGAAGCTGGAAATGCTCACAAGAAATATGAGGAGTGAGTTAGTTGAAACAAAACATAAAATGGGGAAAGACAGTTACAAGTAGTTGGAGTAGGAAACAAGGTTGTTATTTGTCAAGGACCCGCACTACACGGCGGCCTGCTAAAATCAAACTCACTCTCAAAATTATTTATGTTTTATGTTATGTAGCCTACGACAATCATTCCTTGAAGCTACTTATCCTCTACACTGAAAATAAATATTCATTTTTACTGCATTTGCAACATTATACTATTAATATTATACTTATTGGGTGTACCAACTCAATACTGAACATATAAAAAGTGGATCCTATTATTACTAGGGAATACCTTCTTTGATTTATTTTGTGACCCGCAATGTAATTTTTTAATTTTCTTTCCTCATAAATTAACTTATATGTAAAATCTGATACTGAGTAAATACAATTGAGTCATAGATGTTTCACACCCCAAAAGAAAAGGCATGGATCAAAATTCCTCCTTATTCTTTGAATTGAATATGGTCATCATACAAAAATTTATGGTAAAAAATAAAAACAAATGAAAGCCACAATTTGACCCAAAGGCAGTCACCAATAAGGGTAAATGAATAATACAACAACATATCCAGTAGAATTTAACAAGTGGAGTCTGGAGCGAAATAAGTGTATCAGGTGTATAGAGCGAAAATATAAAAAGAGGGATTTTCAAAAATTTTAAAAGTGATAGGAAATATTTGAGAAAAATAAAAAATAAGTTGTGTATTTTGATAAATAATCCTTAATATAACCAAATTCAATAGTCATAAACACACAATATTATTACATATTCAAAACTAGAAATTCTAAAAATCTTACTCTTGTTTTTTTTTTCCTTAAACGTGTATGTTATCTTCTCCAATATAATAAGTGGCTTAGGATTGTCGTACCTGCTACAACTACTTGAAGCAGATAGGTGACTATTAACGTGTCTGTTTAATTTTATGGTGACTATTAACGTGTTTACTTAATTTTACTATGTCATTTGTATTAATTATTTCTTCAGTTGTTATAGCTATAAATTTACAATATTGTCCTTGATTAATTTTTTTCCCCAAAAGTAGTAATCGATTACCTATTAATTATTTGTTCATTTACTTCTACTATGAAATTACAATATTACCCGTAATAAATTATTTTTCTTAAAAGCAACTTTTGATTTATGTGTCTGCTTTAGCTGTTTATTTTTAAAATATTACCCCTAATAAGTCATTTTCAGTTGTTTCAGTTATTAACAATATAAAATATTTTTAAAAATAGATATAAATTTTAATTCACTCTCAAAATTTTATATATGCAACAGAAATTGGAACAAAATAAGTTATTTAAAAATAACACAAAATGTGTTATAAGTCGTAATAATTAACAACTTAAAAATAAAATATACATATATATAAAATATCTACCAATGTCACATAAATTGAGATTAAAAAAAATATGTGTTGGGCTCGTGCTGGCACAGACTCTTGTGACTATAA
The DNA here is from genome assembly GCA_038996855.1 of Solanum aculeatissimum. Lineage (NCBI taxonomy): Eukaryota > Viridiplantae > Streptophyta > Magnoliopsida > Solanales > Solanaceae > Solanum > Solanum aculeatissimum. The sequence goes on along the minus strand of JBCEWC010001531.1, from coordinate 27,969 downwards.
TAATTGATAATTTTAAATATTCGATTAATTCTCAAAATTCTATCAGGGCCACATAAATTCGGACGAATGGAGTAATATATATTATTTTAAAACTACTTAAAAATATTATAAATTCAAAAATAATTAAAAAAATATTAAAATTATTAATTCTCTAAATTTTATCTAGATCATATAAATTAAGAAAGAAAAATAACATATATTGCCCGTGTTCGTGACTAGTAGTTAAATAAGGCGTAACTGATATTGTGGACCTATAATCATGTGTGTTACCATTGACAGGTTGCCAAATGTAGATATGTTTATCTGTCCATATCTTGTTTCTTTTGCATTTCAACATTAATGGAGTCCTTGTCAAAACTACTCAATCAATCCACAGAAGAGAAGAATGGCAGCATCTCATACCTACAACAGTTTTTTGGTGCCCAAATTAAATGGAGGAGGAATTTTCCACCAAAAATGGAGGTCACAGCCATTGATGGTGAAATCCCAGATGATAAATAATGCTACGACTTACACTTGCTCAATTAGCACGGATATTCCTCTATATGAAATCCCGGGGGTATATAGCATTCTCTACTTGTAAATCAATTAACTTTACCTTAAATTGAGTCAGTTTTAGCAGTGGAAGTTGAATTCGCAGGCTTCGTTTGATGGATATCTGGAGAATAAGCCTCGAGTTTTCAGGGCCATTTTTCCTGACAAAAGAAGGAGCCAGCAACTCAATCAGGTATTCATCATTGGTTGAAGGAATAATATGTTTTCTCCTTGAAATCATCCCTCAAGTATAACCTAAACTTAGGTTACATCCTTATCCTCTAATTGTGAACAAAAAAAATATCCGTTTAACTATCCCAAACTTTGCAACAAATATTCTTTTCTTAATTTTTGTTAAAAAACTAACAAATAAACACATGTGCTAAGCATGTCACTTCCACCTAAAGGAGAACTTTTGGGTTAAAATCATCCCTGTCCCGAGCCATGCCCAACACAATCACCAATCAGTTGAACTGTGCCCATTAATAAATTCATATGGTCCTCGGTGACATTTCATGAAATAGGCTTTTTGAGCATTTGATTCCTGATGATAGAACACATTTTACAATTATGAGAAAACAGCTTCCTAGAGAAATTAAGTTATAATAGAATTTCTATGTCGCTCTGAAAAACTTACATATGATGAGTAACTTCTGGTTCAGATTGTCAAAATCCTAAGCTCTTTTGGATGCATTGCAAACTTAGAAATATATGTTCGATGATGTTCTCCAAGACATCAAAACTTCTAGATGCCTCAGATACACACACAAAGAGTATAGATGACTTCCAAAGAGAATTTGGGCAAAGGAGAGGTAGATGACTTCCAAAGAGAATTTGGGCAAAGGAGAGGTAGAACGCATAGGAAGGGGAAGGCAAGTCTTTCTACTGAGAAAATGTTAGCTGGAAGCGGCGGCAAAGAAGCTGCACATTCAGCTCCCGAGGTAATCGGAGTAGAATGACAGCAGAGGGTTGATGTTGTCTGCGTCGTTGCTCTTCAGAGGACAATCCATTCTTAAGCCTGCATTAGTATGAAGCAAAGTAATGGGAGAAACTATGAATTTGAATATGGATATGTAAGGATGAAGACATCAATCCTACAGAATATGGAGATTTCCTCACATGCTTGACACATTTGGTGGAATTTAGTTGTTAGTTCTTTGGAGGAAGTTTATTGCAAAGTTTGGGATAATTAAAGGATGTTTTTTGTTCACAATTACGGATGTAATCTAAGTTTGGGTTATACTTCATGGATGATTTTAGCCCAAAACTCTAACTTAGCAAACAAAGTAGGAGTGCTAATTCTTCTTCCATAGAATTCAGCTGCTGACATTATCCTGTTTCCTTCCATCTTTAAGGCAATCAAGTTTGTTACTTGTTAGACGCTCTATTCCTCTGATTTCTGCTGTACTACTCTTGACCATTACAACTTCTAAGTATGTTGGCTATCTTGGTGTTGTCTCAACATGCTCTTTTTCCCCTGCACAAATTCATTCTCAACCCTTTGCATCTTTTGATTTATTTCTAACAAAATGCGCAAGGTGGTTCTGTTTATATTCCAAAAATGAGAACTTTCACCATTCTGGGCATTTAGAAAAGGCTCATGCATACTCCTTTGTTGGGCTAACTTTGTCTTTTTTGTCATGTGTTATCTTCTTCAAGAATTGAATCTTTGAAATACTTGAAGCTTCTCCAATTTTTTATGCTGTGTTGAAACCTTTCTAATTGACAGATTGATTAAACAATCACTTCATGCATTGAATCTTACTGCTCAGTCAAACAATCACTTCATGCATTGAATCTTACTGCTCTTATATCTGGGGAATATAATCAGATTAGACGATGATGAATGCCTCAATCTGAAGTTTGAACTGAATGTGCACTCTCTTTGAAAAACACGAAAAACGAAAATGAATTAGAGAATATGTCTTAGTTTGACAGCTCTTATAGTTGGTGCTTTCTGTTTAGTCTGTTGCTGCTTTTCTGTATGAAAACATGCATTGTAATATATGCTTGACTACTAGTTCTATTCAGGAAGAGTGGAGAATTCACATGCTACCCATAGAGTTCCTGTTGATCACTGTCTGGACAGTTATTGATATGAGATTGAGATGTAAATCCAAAGGAATCGAGTACCCACCTGGGGTCCCTCCTAATGTCTCTAAGGTTCTTGAACTCGACATAGTAAGTGGCAAACCAAAACTTCACCGGGTAACCTTAATCATACATTTATTGTCTTTGTATTGTAATGATCCACGTAAATATGCAGATAAGATGGGAGCTTCAGGGGCTGGATGATGTGCTGAAGCCATCTGAGTTCTCACTTGATGTAAAAGGCTCACTTTATCCCGATAGGAATGGACCACGGAGCAGGTTGAAAGGCCAACTACAGATGAGTATTAGCTTTGTTCTTCCACCTATCCTAGCTTTGGTTCCTGAAGCTGTTCGTAGAGATGTTGCAGAGTCGGTTAGATACTAAACCTGAACTCTTTCGAAGGAGTTTTAACTTCTATACACTCATTGTAAAGACATAAGATCACACAAAATCCTCTGCCTTTCTGGACAGGTACTAAGGAGACTGCTGCAGAACATGAAGAGTAAAGTAAATGGTAGCTTGCTCTCGGACTACGCTGAATTCAAGAGGGAAATGCAGAACTTATTAGTCTGAACAGTAACTATAGCTATAGAGATACATGGTGATTGACACTAGTAGTATTCAATGGTATCCAAGAATGAAGAAATTTTGTTAATTTAATTCATGGGAATTTGCAGAAAGATACAGTACAAGTATTCCCATAATTTTGTTAGTTAATTCTTCTACCATTTGAGCTACATCCCCTTTGATTATTTTTATCTAAATAATTCCAATGTGACTAATTTATGGCTACGCAATTTGTTTTAGATGACACATTCAGAAGTATGGAACATTAGTCAAAACCAAATTTCGCTTTCCCAATTCTTTCATTAAAAAAAAGATGGTTACCGGTAATGGTCGCAAGTAGAGAAAAAGAATTAAAGAATCAAGAAATTAAATTCCCACCCTACTTTGGGAGAAATCAATACCCAAAATTGATATCGGGAATCAAAGCGTCATCAAAAGAAGAACTAGCCATCATACTCAAATCATCATTATTATTACTAGTTTGATTCTTCTTCCAGTAAACTCTTCTTCAAAACTTCCATGGCAGCCAAACATTCTTCCAAGTTCCTGTAACCCTAAATCCACCAAACACAAATCTTCCCACCAATTAGCAGAATTGAACCCATCCTCTTCGAATCGATGGATGACAGAGTCGACAAAAGGGGTTCCAAAGGAAAAGAGTTTCCCGCCAGGAGACTTGACGATAACGGCGACTTGAGCGCTTAATGTGCTTAGTTCTTTGGCTTTCTTGTCTTTGCAATCTTCTCTACTGGAATCTTTCGTACCCGGTTCTTTTCTTCGTCACCGTCGCTATCGCCGCCGTCTCCGTTCTTTCTCTCTCCGCTAAAATTCGATTCTCTAATACTTTTTTCTCATATACGAGAGAGACTTTTAACATGTCAGTTTTCTGGAATTTATAAGAGACTTTCAACATGTCATTTGGTAAGAGAAATTGTCCTTGCATTGTTATTTGAACTTTTCAAGAGATTTAAAAAGAACCCCGTTTTCCCTATTTAAATACAAAGTATATCCTATTATAATGGGTCCTATTGAAAATGTGGGCCCTTAATTTTGTATAGGGATTGTCCATCTGATTGTCATTTGTGTCAGATATGGGTCTGAGTTTTTCTAATTTGCTTTACTATAAATATCAAAGTATTTTCAATTTTTTTTGTAAGAAATATTGGGAATAGTTAAATATTATATACTCCTTTTTTCCATTTTTCACTTGATTATTATTTTAAAAATAAATATTTATTTTAATTTATCACTTATAATATTAGAATAATTATTTTTATATTTTATTTTTAATATTAGTTACTTATTTTTTAAAATCAATATTGAATATTATTTAACAAAGATAATGTGATAAATAATCACGTCAATTTTTATTTTTTTTAAAGGTGTGTCAATTTTAAATGTGACAAGTAAAATTAAATGAATGAAGTACTTCAACGGTATACTAAAAAAAAGTAGTTTGTAGAAATAAATAAAATATGAGAAGAATAAATAATATGAATCAATGAAGATGGTATCTTATGATTGATTGAAATTTTTCTACAAAGTTAGTTCATATTAAATAGTTATAATTATTAAAGTAAATAAATATTATTTTATATTTTACAGTTATATTAAAAAATAAATTTTCTCTTTTACCTAATTATTTTTAGCAAATTTTCTCTTAAAATTATATTTTGTATATATATTATATGTTGAACACCCTTTGGTTCTCGTGTATTTACCTTTTATGTTTTGAACCCTTAATAAAAATTTTGATTCCGCAATTATAAGAGAGCACCCACAACTTTAAAATCCTAGATCCGCCACTGTTGTACGATATACCAATAGAATATCACAGAGGATTAAGCTCAGCATTATAAGATACTGATATGGTAACAATATACCGACAAAGTAGGACAAAGAATATATTTTCTACTAATTTAGAATTTAATAAATAAGTTTGTGACTTTAATAATTTTCTCTTAGTTATTTTATTTATTTAAAAAAGAGCTCAAAATTATATGATACTGATAGGATATCGATATACAGACGGAGTATCCCAAGAATATATTTTCTACTAATTTAAAATTTAATAAATAATTTTGTGACTTTAATAATTTTCTCTTAATAGTTCTATTTCTTAAAAAAAGAGCTCAAAACTATATAATACCAATAGGGTATATACCGATGGAATATCACAGAGAATTAAGCTCTAGTCTTATATGATACTGGTATGGTATTAATATATCGATGGAGTATTACAACGAGTATATTTTCTACTAATTTAGAGTTTAATAATTTTTAAAAATTATTTCTTAAAAAAACATAATCCTATATATTAATACGGTATCATATACCACTAAAGTATCACAGAGGATTGATCTCACTCTATATGATTGATCTCACTCTAAATGATGCCGGTATGGTAGATATATTATTTCATAGTATTCATGTTGATGTCAACATGACATCATGGGCGAGATAAAAAGAGGAAAATTTCACAGTAGGTCTATTTTGTGTAGTTTTCTATTTATTCTACTTGTCTAGCTAAATTGCATAACTATTAGTACAATTATTATTCTATCTATCATGTTAAATTATTCACAAGTCCTATCGAATTGATAAAACAAGTATTATAAGTAGTATTATACTGACAAAACTCGTTCATTATTCATTCTACCTGTTTTTCACAAGTATTGTGCTCGAGGATATTGAAAGGACAATTTGTCAATATTTAAGGAATGAAAAATGCGAATTTCCCACACAAAAATATTGGAAACTGAAGCAGCCAAATGAAAACAAACCAAGGTTAGAGAGCCAAGAATTTGTTTCTTAATCTGATCAATTAACAACCACTTAATTGCCCAGTTTATACTCTTGTCCATGTTTTTCACTGCAGTAACACGGTAATAAAGTAGCATCTCCAGTAACGTTATGATCAACAGCGATCATGGTTGCTACCTAAGTTACATCTCAAAAAGGTTGACAAGCAAGGGGAAGACTAAGTAGAATGATCATTTCAACCGGAAAATGTTTTCATTCAGCAGCATAATCACAGAAGTACCTGGATTGTGCCAATAGAGATGGCATATTATTGAGCCAAAAATTACTGATTGAGACGATCAAGAAAAAACTATTGCTCATATACACCCATTGAATAAAAGAATATGAATTGGTGATGCAAACTCAAATGCAGGACTGCCTCACAGTTCATTGCTGCATCCAAATTCGTTCTTGTTATGTATGTACAACATATCATTCAAAGACGTGCAGGACCTGATCTTCTTGTGTTGAGGTAAATGGAACTTTGGCTCTCTTGGCAAGGTAGGATTTTTAGCTGACCTAATGCATACCACCAAATTTCCTATTTAGAAATAGTGCTCATCTAAAATTTGTACATAAAGTAAAGTTGGAAACTTGTTACTACCTTCTAGGGATGAAAGGTCTGTCGAAGTAGGGCATTGGTTGAGCTTTTGGGACAAGTTCCTTTCTCAGCCTCCTAATTTCTTCTTCCTCAGCAATCTAAAGAAGGTAAATAATATAATAAGAATGAAAGTGCAAAATTGCATATATGTATTTCATCCAAAAAATTTTGCTGGTGTTACCTTCTGTAGTCTCTCTCTTTCCAGTTTGTATTGTTCAATATAGCTCAGCTTTTCTGCTACCTGATACAAATGCACTCGTTTTGGTTATTTGTGTACACATGCAAGCATTTCAATGGAAAGAATTTTGCTTGGGTCCCTTATTGATGCACTTTCTTTGGGAATCCTTTTATAGGTTAATGAATGGCCAAAGTTAATAAAGAAGAAACAAAGTTTACCTGATGGTCAAACTCAAAACGTTCAACAGCCCTAATGTCACTGTGCAGAACCAGATCAACTGGCCTTGTGATCTCTTTTACTGGAGGCTTTGACAAACACTGAACAGTTGAAAACAGAGTAACTCAGTTTTCTTTCATTGGCCAATGTATAATCCCAAGTGCAAAAGATATGTGCGAGTTAATAACATGCACTTGGCTGACGTATAATCCCAAATGCAAAAGATATGTGCATAGTGATAGAGGTAATAACATGAACTTCCTATAACATTTTACTTTAATTTCTCTTTTATTTTGGTTCAGAGAACTGCAGTCACCAAAATATTAGATCAACAGGATACATTCCCTTGTAAGTTCCAGGCATATCTAAAACAAGATAATCATGCAGATATTGCATTCACATATAAAGTACTTAGTGGTTAGAAATGACTACAGTGGTAAGTTTACACTACCTCTGGCTCATCTGTTGTCCATGGAAGGCCTTGCGCAATTGGTATCCTCTGTTTCTCCTCTTCCTCCACCATTTGTTGCACTTTCTTAATAAATTCTTCCTCCTTGCCTTTTCCCCTTTCCTGCAGCAATAGCCAATCTAAGCAACTTCTCGAGTGAACTGGTAAATGATTAATTGGATTTAACATACATCCTAAATTGAAAAGGTATCATATATATGCAGTTCAACAATGCAAGGACACAATTAATGGTGGATTCAAAGAATAGGAAACTATACAAATAAAAACCACCAACTGATCAGGGTATAGAGGCCATTATCAATATTGACAACAAAAGGAAATTTAAAGACCAATATCTTTTGTCGCCACAGAATTCACAGTCCATCATCATTATTTAAGGCAATAGCACATCTCAACCAGATATAATGCAACTGCATATTTGGTCATATTTGCACAAGAAGCAACCAAGTAGGTAATGCTAGAGCAACCATACACAGAACTCACAAACCTCAGTTCGAAGTTTGAAGGGCTTCTGGGAGGTCACTTTGAGATGCCTTCTCTTCCAGCTTCTTCTGGGAAATGTCCCTGATGATTCAGCACTCTGCAGCATTAAGAATGAAAATAAGTGCATATAGATCAACATGGATTCCTATTTATCTAAAAGGTGATGGATAATAAAATCTTACATCGCGTCTGCTTCTTTGACCACCACCTGAAGTCCTGCTTGAAATACTGAAACTTCAAAAAAATCAACACTTAAATGAGGAACAAAAGAATAACAGCACGCAAAAGTTACATATCCATCACAAACTAATCGGACTCTTAACTATATGAATCCAGTCATCCACCATATACAATCTCAAATAAAGGAGGACTGAAATAGGTTGACAATCAGCTTAAAATTAGTTGGAAAGTGAAACAGAAATGAAAACCAATCAACGGGGTTTCGAGTACTAACCATCCATCACTGCCATCCAATGAGGAGGCACGACGTGAATCCAAGCCTAAACTCTCGGAAGTGATGAAAAAATCCTGTGGACAAAACGAAGAAGAAGATAACTGTGTCTCAGGAATCTTGGAAGGCTGTAGGCCAGGCAACCCCCACTTTTGTCCCTTGCTAGGATCTTCTTCCTTGTCATCTTTTTCCCCTTTCTCCTCACACTCATTTTTTTGGGGTGTTGAGAGAAGCTTTTCAAAAGCCTTAACAAGATTCGACACTTTTCCAGAACCAGGGTCAGGTACACTTTGTCTTGCTTCTTCCAACAACCTCTCCCTCCCCCTCTTTACAGTCCCAATAACACTCATTCCACTCGAACCTTCAGCCAATTCACCCTCGTTGTGCCTGACTGGCGAATCACCAAGACACCCAGTAACAATATGAATATTCGGAATCAAGGACGCGTCTTCTCGATCCAACTTCTCTATTTCATGCTCCTCCTCCTCCTGTTCATTTCCACCACGGTTCTTGAAGAACTCTTCCTGAGAAGCCCTGAGCGTCTCGTAAGCAACACAAAGACACTTCTTTTTCTCAGCACCAACCTTATTACACTTACAAACCATTGACGGGTTCATATCGTTTCTATTAGACTTCTTCTTCTTGGCAATTACAAACTTCCGCTGACGAATTTTGTTTTTGGGTGAAGGCGAAGCCAATTGACTTGTGTTAATGTTTCTCGAAACTGACTTTTGGGTTTTTGTCGCCGATTTCACCATCGATGGTGATTTACAGGATTTTGATAAAACCGGACTGTTTTCGACATTGGGGTTCAAATTTTCAGAATTCTTTGAACATTTCTTAGGCGTAAGCCTAGCGGATTTGCAGTTGGAATCCATCAAAGTCACCTGAGGAAGCAATGTGATTGTCGCCGGAAAGTTGATCGGAATTAGGGTTTTGTGGTATTTCTTATTGGCTAGGGTTTTCTGCTCTTTGCATTCATCAATCTACGAGAAAAAGAAGTATACGTTGAGCTTTAGACGCTCCTGGCTTTTGTAACGGCTAGTTTTTTGGATTTTCTTTTTTTTTTTTAAAAAAAACATTGGATTCTTTTTATATAAGATCATAATAATCATTTGCAAATTGGACCGTTATATTTTTAACTTATATTGGAAGGTTGATCTCTAATAATTTTATTTTAAGAGATACAAATTATGATCAACTTATACAATAATTAATCATTGTTAAGTAATTAAAGTTTAATCATTGTCAGATATTTTATTTAGACACTTGAACTAAGTCATGTTTTAATTATACATCTCAACTCCTAATAAACTATACTAATTAGACACTTTTCTTTCAAATTTTGGAAGTTGTTTTGCATGTGTTTTTCATTTGTATAGGCACATAATTAATTTAACCACATAAAATATGTCAGTTTTTTTAATTATACATATCTATCTCAAATAGGATATATCTACTAAGGCGTCTACATATTATTATTTTACGGTGTTTTTGGAAGATCTTTTAATAGGTGACGACTTGAAGACTTGAGAGTTGCAACATATTTACGGGTCGTTTGGTTTGGATACAAGCTATGATGGTATTAGTTATGCTGCCAACAATTTTTTTGTTCATTTGATTTGTTATATTCAAAGTACTATTCATGATACAATTTCTACGAATAAGATGTTTATTTATAAAAATACCATCTACCTTATTTAGTTTTTTTTTAATTTTTTTTTCACGCTTTAGTTATTCATTGTTAAAAATAAAATTTTCATCTTATTTAATGCATGTGTATGAATTTTCATGATTGTGACATGCATTTTTAAAATTAAATTTTCATCTTATTTAGCTTTAAATAAAATTTTCATTTTAAGTTTATCAAAAATTAAAAAAAAATATTTAATTTTAATTGATATATAAAATATAATTTTAATTGAGTAATAAACTATTTAATTAAAAATATATAATTTAGTAGTGGAGTGAACATTTTATGAGAAATCAAAATATAAATAAACATGAGTATTAGACAAATAAAATCAACTTATAATATATTTATAAATAAATATAGTATTTATAAAAATATAATTGTTTTAATAAAAAAATATAAAAATAATGATTAGTTGAGGTTGTGAAAGTTATTACAAAATATTATTAAAAATTATATTAATATACATGAATGTAAAAGTGATGTATCAAAGAGAGTTTTATCCCAGGACAAGTTATAGGATTACTATTCTACCCTAAAAAGAATAACTTATCCCCAAGACTAATTGTTAATTTCAAGATAAGTTATCCCAAACATGTGCAACCATACAAAGGATTAAAGCCACTAAAAAATTATCCCGAGATTAACTTCACTTATCCATCACACCAAACGACCCGTTAAAGTTTAACGGTCAAGTAAGTAGAGAGGAAGAAACAACACTAAAATGTCTTTTAATAGCTAGTTTGGAGGTGAGTTGTGCAAGTATTAACTCTTGCATTTTGTGCGTCTAGGATTTATTTGTTCTTAAATTCCTTACTGTTCTATTAGTTTGCCTCCCAACTCGACTATCACATCTCCTTTTCTTTTACCTGGAGAAGGAAGTACACAACTATAATACACATAGGCTAGAATTTCTTACACCAAAAGCTCAAACCAGTTTTGGCCTTTTGGGTACACATTGCAGAGTTGCAGTGCAGTACACAAAGGCAGACAACTTCTGTCAAGCTACATATGGAACATTTTTAAATGCTAGTTGTAACTAAGACAACCAGATAACACTAGCAAAACTCACCAGCGAATGCATTAAGACCACTAACTTGTTGCTACTGTAAGCAACAAACTTTCCCCTTGATACCTACAGCAAAACGGAGTTCGTCTTCTTCATTCAGCTAAAATTTTGAGAGTCAAGAACAATATATACAAGTTTTGCTTCATCTCGTATTTCATCTTTTATATCTTCGAAAGGCCATTGTAGGACCACGAGCATTGCCTCTTGAGGCTCTCTCTGACCATGAGATCTTCCCAGAGCTCCACGTACCCCAGCTACTTTCTTTATGTAACTGTTCCTTCTCCTCACTGTGCTGTTCCCAGAGATTTAGTCTATTTTCTGCAAATAACAGTAACACCTTGTTATGAATTTCAGCACCCAATGAATTTATAACACAGTAATGACTAATTCATTAAGGAGTTAACAGAAAACATCATCTCACACCTTTATGAACAGGATGTGTTTGTTTTCCATGGTTCATTTCTACAAACAGTCAAATTATAATGACGCAGAAGGAAAGGAAAAGTAACTTGGATCTAATGAAATCTTCTCTAACTCACTCCAGTACATAGCCAGTGTAATAACAGTGATAAATTACCTACCTGGGCCATTAGTTTTCTTCTCAGAGGCATTAAGCACTGGATTTGATTTGTTTGTAGCAGGACCTTCACTGGGCTGACCAGAAAATTCTGCTACAGAGTCTGAATTACCATTTTCGACAAGACCAACTTCAATGACTGACGGAAAATCTATCTGCAAGAAGACGCAGTTTATTATTCAAGTTGTTGCAAGAAGGCCTCTGCAATTAGCATTATGATCAAAAGTTGCATATCCAACTATTAGCAACTAAAAGTTCAAAACACGACAGCGAGAGAAATCCACTGTAATGATTCTCAACTGGGAAACGCCATGAACTAGAACAAAGAGGAATTAAAGAGAAATAAGAATTAAAATAACTTTTTCATTCAGTCGATATCTCCATCCGAGACTACACTGATACACTTTATAGAATCAGGATATACAACAATACTCTATGACCCCACCAGCTAAAATACGATTTCAAGAGATGGCACGTGTCCTATACTAAAGAGAAACTTCTGGACTTAATTGAACATATAATAGCACTGAACTGTAATTAACTAGACTTCCTCAAATTTGGGTTTGAAATTCCCAATTCATAACATCCACTCAGACGGGATGTAAATTCGATTTCTTGGCTCAAGCAACTCCGGTGATCCATGTTCCTTACAAAATGGAATTATCCCAATGTGACTTACAAGAAAAAACTGGAGATGACAAATGTAGTTGATTTCCTAATTAAAAACATTTTTAAGTCATGTGGCATAAACTTCTACATACAGGACCCCATCTTACATGTCATTTATGACAAACTTCAATGAGGATTCTTCTCCACACACCAATTTTTTTATGGTGCAATTCAATGTTAATCATCCGTCCTTCATGTAAGAGAGTTGCCACTTTTTTCTTCGAAAACATCTTTTATTTATTTCTAACCAAATAGCCCTCATAACGCATAAAGATACTGTATTCGAGATCTTTTTTCTCCTTATATTAGCATCTCTAATTGTTAAGCTTGAATGCAAATCCCAAAATGACATCCTACACAAATTTTACACTTGACAACTCTACCTTTGGTACCTAAAACTCTTCCTTTGAATATTATAAGGAACTTTCGGGAAGGAATTAATCGCAGGAAGATCACAATACAAACTATAGCTGAACCTACCTCTTGCACTTGATCCTTCTGCAAAGCTTGATCTGCATTAACCAAAAGATTTTCAGACTCTAGAGTTCATCCAAATTTTTATTTTTATTGATATCCACAGTTCTTCCATATTAAAGAATGTAAGACTGAAACCATGGTGAAAGAACCGGTTAACCCAAATTAATATTTTACAAACTGGTAGGAAGCAGAATAGCATCTAAAACTCCTCCCCGTGAAAAGTGGAGGATAGCTGAATCATAGAGAAAACAAACCTGGAATAATATCATCCTCCATATTACTGTGTTGTACTGGTTTTTCACACAGGATGCTTTTCTCATTAGTCTGCTCTTGTCTGTTCATACTTCTACCCTTATTTTCTTCGCGTGATTGCTTCCAGTGAAGCTACATGTGAGACACTACTTTGTCAACAGAAATGAGACTATGCAGAAGAATTAAAACATTTGTTCAATTCTGATTACTTACAAGTCCTTTTGGTTGGCCAATCATCTCTTGGCATTCAGTTTTGCTTTGTTGCTGCTTCCAATTCCTCTGCAAAGTCTATTATATAAGGTCTCCGATACATGAATCAGACGCAACGCAAAAGCAAAAAGTACTTCTCGGTATCTCACTACTCACACGTCCCTTTGGTCTGCCACCAGTCTCACCATTAACATGCCACTTTGGGTGCAAGTTACCAGCTCTTCTTCCACCATTAGCCTGCAATTCGTTCCAGTTTTGCAGAAAAAAAATTCCGCACAAATATAACATATCATGGAAACAACAGTTGGATACATACATCTTATAATTTTTTTTGAGAACTAAAAGAAGAGGCAAATATCTAAATCTTATAATTACTTACAAGTCCCTCTGCTTCAGAAGCTGCATTCTTATAAATTTTGACCATTTCTCGCAACCATTGCCTTTTTGCATATTGTCTCCGGGCACTTCTACTCGGGCCCTGAGAGAAAGAATCAACACCTGAGCACTACAAGATCTTTAGGCAAATCTTCGAAACTGAAAAAAAACAATGAACAGTGATATTTGATGGAAACTATTTGTAACACAATTAACTGGTCCTACGAGTAAGAGACTATTACTCGTGAAATACCCCTACAAATCCCCCCCCCCAAGAAGCCAAATTCAAATCTTTCTGATTATGTTTACAGAAAACAAAAGTAGAAGACTGGTCAACTAACTTATTCATCATGTATGGGGCAATAAGTGGGCTGATTGGGCAGAGTTAAAACCCAGTGGCTCAGAGGAACGGATTATAGTGCTGTAGTGTGGGACAAGTGACAATAGCAATGGATATCCACCAAGGCTCTTATTCTATCTCATGTATGCTAGAATCCCTTCAAGAGGATTTTAGTTGGTGTTTCACTGGTCATGGGATATATGACCCACACACCAATCCTGAGAGAGAAATATCATGGCATGAAATAGCAGGTATAAGGGGATTATGGAGTGACCATTAGGTCTTGAGGGGTGACTTTAACGTGTGCAGATATGAAAACGAAAGGCTACATTGTACAAGGAGAACTAAAGCCATGAGAGATTTCTCAGTATTAATCCAAGATCTGGTTTTGATTGATCTGCTATTACATGATGCCACTTTCACTTGGTCCAGAGGTGAAGCACACATACGAGCCTCCAGAATTGATAGAATCTTGTTCTCATCTGAATGGAATGATAGCTTTAGCTTAATTAAGCCAGTAGGTCTCCCGATGGTTTTATCAAGTCACAGCATTCTTATTTTAAATTCAAAAACATGTGGCTAAAGGCTGAGGGCTTCTTTGTCCAAAAAAAAAGGGCTGAGGGCTTCCTTGATAAAGCAAAGGAAAGGTGACAAAGTTACCCAATTAATGGCAGTCCTGATTTCAAACTAAAGCTGAAGAATCTCAAAAGAGACATCACAAATTGGAATAAAAAGGTTTATGGAGAGATAGAAACCAAATTGGAAGCATTCTAGTTGAACTCTCTGCGTTGGAACAGGTGATAGAAACCAGACCCCCTTCCTTAATAGAGAAGGCTAGGCTACTGGCTCTAAAATTGCAATATCAGTACCTGGCCAAAGCTGCAGAAACCTTATGGAGGCAATACTCAAGATGTTAGTCGTTGAAAGGAGACAGGAACACAAAGTACTTCCAGACGATGGCCAATTCTCATAGGAGGAGCAACTGTATTGACAAGCTCAGAGTACGTGCCGCAATTATTGAAGATTCAGACTCTATCAAAAGGGAAATCCTGAAATTCTATAGGAACTTATAAACAGCATGAAAACTGGAGATCAAGTCCTGATTTTGATGGTTTAGCAAGCATTTCAGCAGAGGAGAAAGCTATCCCCAAAATGGCTTTCAAAGAGAATGCATTACTTACTGTGATCAAATCATGTGCTCCTGACAAGGCCTCTAGGCCTGATGGGTATGCTATGGCATTCTATCAGAAGGCTTGGGAAATTATCAAAGTTGACATAATGATTGCCCTCAATCACTTTCATCAACAATGTCACATGATTAGATGGGCAAATGCATCTTTCATAGCTCTAGTTCCTAAGAAGAAAGGAGCAATTGAACTAAGAGATTATGGGCCAATTAGTCCAATTGGCATCATATACAAAATCGCAGCTGAATCCTTGCTGAAAGACTCAAAACTGTCATGGGGACACTAGTCTCTGACCATCAGAATGCCTTCACAAAAAATAGTCAGATCACTGATGCTGCACTCATTGCTAATGAAGTGCTGGATTGGAAGCTAAATAGTGGAGCACCAGGAATAATTCACAAACTAGACATTGGGAAAGCCTTTGACCAACAGAATTGGTCATATCTCATTGCCTTGCCAAGAAAAATGGGATTTGGAGAGAGGTGGACCAGATTGATCAAATTCAGTATCATGACAGTGAAATACTCCGTACTCATCAACAAGAGTCCAGTGATATTCTTCTATCCTCAAAGGCCTATGGAAAGGTGATCCCACCATCACCATTTCTCTTCATACTCGCCATGGAAGATCTTAGCAGACTGTTGATAAAGCCAAGCAACTGCACTGACTTAATGAATTTGATGTGGGAAGAAGTCCACGGCATTCAGCCAATATCTCCCACCTACTGTATGGCAACGATACACTATTATTCTGTGGGGCTTACACTAATCAGGTTCTCTACCTGAACATCACTCAGCTCATTTTTAGGCTCCTTTTTTATGCTCCAACAGTACTACACATCAACATGCTCAAAAGTCTTATATCCTGTTAATGAGATGCGCAACCTAGGAGAGCTAGCAGAAATCCTTTGTTGTAACACTGGATCCTTCCCAATCTCCTACCTGGGGCTACCAGTATGCAAATTTCAAAGTTGTAGACTCCTGGAATGGAGTGATTGAGAGGTTTGAAAAGAAACTAGCCTCATGGCAGTTGCAGTATCTTTCAATGGATGGAAGGCTCACACTTACCTGATGGCATTATTCCCTATTCCAAATAAGGTCCTAAGGCAATTAGACAAAATCAGAAGGGACTTCTTGTGGGAGGGAAACAAGGGTCACCGATTACACCTTGTAAAGTGGTCTAAATGCACTATGCCTAAGCTACAGGGTGGCCTGGGTATCAAAGATTTGACTACACACAAGATCGTACCAATGAAATGGCTGTGGAGATATGCACAAGAAGGACAACCACTAATGGAAAGAGATAATCAAAGCCAAGCATGGAATTCATCACTACTGAGCTTTCCAGAGCTCCACATGAAGTTGGACCTTGCAAACACATGCAAACTCTGGGATGAATTCAATCAGAAGTCAGAACACATACTTGGTACCTGGGCACACATCATATTTTGGGAGAAAAAGTGGTTTGAGAATAGTTTGCTAAAGGAGGATTACCCAAGCCTCTATTGAATCTCGTGTAATCCTACCTCTACCCTATTCCGATATAGAGGATATAATGCTTGAGCATCCTATTCAGAATGAATTTTGCAAGACTGGAAGTTCGAAGATCTGCTGAGCCTCTTGTCAAGACTGGAAACCTGTCCAGTGAATGCCCAGAATGTGGACCAGTGCAAGTGGGGAAGTTCTAAGGAAGAGAGCTATTCTGTTAAAGCAGGTTACTCCTCATTAGTCTCATAGAATGTGATTCTGCAGAGCTGTCCATGGAAGCTAATCTGGGGAACCTGATTACCCCCTAAAATCATATGTTTCTGTTGGCTTGCACTACGGGAAGCATGCCTCACGAAAACTATAAGAAATGAGAACTCCAAATTACTAATAACTGTTACATGTGTCATAATAGTATATAGACCAACAATCATTTGTTTCTACACTGCACAGTTGCTACAGATTTATGGAGCATGTTCTCTATTTTGGGACTAGTTCTGGTCATTCCTCAGAATGCTAAGGAAGCCTTTGAAAGTTGGAGCATATGGAAAGTTGATAGAGCCATCAGGAAAATTTGGAGAATGATCCCTGCTAGCATTTTTGGGTTTTGTGGACAGAGAAATAGGAGATGTTTTCATAGTGTATCAACTCCCAATCACTCTAAAAGCTAGGTGCTTAATGTTTCTGTTTAGCTGTGCCAATTTGTTCCCTGTGAACTCTCATGACAACATTTTGCTCTCTGTTAGCTCCCTGATTCTAGAGTAGACTGCTTTTGCTGTGGAGCTACCTCAGTTTTACCTTTGGATGCAATATCGTTTGTAATTTTTGGTAATTTTGCATCTTCTTGATGCCATAAATGAAATCATTTACTTCATCAAAAAACTACACTAGCCAATAGATCTGATAATGCACTATAGCATCTGATCGTGTCAGGTGACTTTGTGACAAGAACAGATGTCACTTTTCAAGTAACACTTCTAATACAATGCAGATGCAGCATTAATCTACGCAGTTCCACATAATATTCTGAAATAGCTCCACCAACAGTAGGATAATTTGTTGCCAATTTCTCACAGAAATGTATGAGAAAAGTTGTAGGAATGGACCTTTTTAACTCTCTCAGGCTTGGTGGTTGCCTCTACATTCTCCACACCTTTCTCTTGAAACTCATTATTTCTATAAAAAAAAAAAGGAAAATGTTCAGTAGCTACCAAGATATTGGACATCTCTGCATGCATAAAAACAGAACAAGATGCACTTGGAAATGCATTAGTCGTACAAGAAAAGTAACTTTAAAGACAAATCTCCTTAATCTTTCACTTTTCATCAATAAGATTATACTTGTCAAGCCACCGTTAACAAATATCAGGTTCGAGATTACTTGGAATTATTATGAAGAAGATAAACTCAATTTTTTTACCAGCAGAAGATGGACAAAGATAAACTTGGGGAACTTACAAAATGCCCGACAAGGAAAGATAGGGCATTCAAGGTCTCATTCAACACAGCTCTAATGTTGTATTAGTTCCCATTAATTTGGACTTTACGTTTCAACACCAAAATCCATATTCCATACAACGGGTGAGCAACACTTAAATGATACACAAAACAATCAAAGAAAATACAAGGGCAAGGAAACACTCATTGTAATGCAGACAAGCAACACCTTCAATTTTGTTATTGATGCTAAAATGGTAGCAGTGGAAAGGAATAAACCCTGAACTAAGTGGTATTGCGGGAAGGAATGTACCCTCTAAGCAATGACCACAGTAAAGCTTCCAACGCAATGTACCAAGAAAATGGGCAGAAATTGGCCAAATAAAGCAATAATAACCTAAAATAAACTATAATCGTGCAAAGAATAGGATTGCAGATTCCAATAGTCGTACTTCTTCATGCCCGAAATACCGTCATTAACCTTGGTACTTTCAGCACTTCCTTTGATATTATCCACATCTTTGCTATCAGGATCAGCTACCTTCTTTTGCTTGCAAAGACTCTTCTTGCTTGTCCGACCTTGTTGAGA
This sequence comes from Solanum aculeatissimum, assembly GCA_038996855.1. Classification (NCBI taxonomy): domain Eukaryota; kingdom Viridiplantae; phylum Streptophyta; class Magnoliopsida; order Solanales; family Solanaceae; genus Solanum; species Solanum aculeatissimum. The sequence continues at coordinate 9,217 of JBCEWC010001531.1, read as the reverse complement.
TTTCATGGTCTGCTCATCAACCTTCTCAGCAACTTCAGAACAATGTTTCTTGTTCCTGTGAAGGAAAACGATTCAAGAAGTCAATTGTGATCCTTACAAAAACAATGTATGGGCATATCAGAATCATCAAACAAGTGATCAAGAAATTACTTCGAGCTAGGAAGTGTTTCTGATGCCTTCCTTTTCTCGGAGATCACAATACAACCCAAAGAATTGTCCAGATGGGAACTTGTAAGTTTTGTTGGATCTGCCTCTTCTTCATCTTCAGACTCATCTTCACTCTCATAACCTCCAGATTCATTGTCAAACTCCTTATTCACCAACGGTAAGTGTCCTGTGTTTACAGGTTGCTTCTCAACAATTCTGATATTCTCAGCTACATTTGGCGCATCATTTCCTTCAATGGCTAAAACACCTCCTTTCTTCTTCACACTAACATAAGAGTTTAAAGAATATGGTATTTATTAATAGAAACAATAGTAATAAGAAGAAGAAGAAGAAGAAGAAGAACAATTTTTAAAAAAAATAGATGACAAAGCAGCAATTTTAGCAAACCTGACTATACATTTATCCTTCAAGATACAAGTTGATTCAAAAGCAGGCAAGAGAAAACCATCCATCTGCATGTATATGACAGGAAGTGAACCAGTTAACAATGTAGTGTCATGGAAATGTTAATTTGCAGCAATGGAGCAGCCAGATAAAGTTTCTATATCCAGGTTCAATCAACAATGCAACAATGATTTCTCCATCTGCCTAAGACTCAGCAGTAAAAATTAGCAACTAGTCGAAGGATGTAGCTGTTCAATAGTTTGTAATATATAGAGGTTTACATGACTAATATGAAAAGTCAATTGTATAAAAAAAAAGAACTCCCTCTGAGGAAAGTCGATTATTCATTTCTTCTTCAATTTATTTTTCAAACATTAGCTACTCAGTGAAATGGTGTGCACGCAAGCTCAGCAAACCTCTCTATTTCGACTAGTACAAAACACTGAATCCACAAATCATAAAAGTAGCAAACGGGAATCAACTAAAAACAAACCGAAATTGAAGTTAGAGGATATACAGATAGGAGAAGGCCATGAGGACAGGAGTTTTGGAGTTGAAAAGTGCTGAGAATATGAGAGGAGAGATCAGTGATAGTCGAGTGTAGCAATTGGGGTTTGAGAAGAAACCAACTACGCCTCAAACCCTCTGATTTCTGTAAATCACTGAGAATGTGCGGGTCCTCGAACGTCAATCGAAGCCTTACGCGCTCCATAAAGAAAGCTTTCTCCGATTACACACTTGCCGGTTTGGGGACTCCGGCATCAAACAAATAAAGTGCACTTTTTTATTTTTCAGGAAATGAAGTGCACTTCACCTCGAGATTGTTAAGGGCCTGTTTGGAAAACACATGTTAATTGGATTTTTGAATTTGCTGTAATTACCTTGTGTAACCAGTTCCAATTCACAGATAAAGCTATGAATTACAAAAATAAAATAAAAAATTATTTTTATTCTTTTATTTTAATTTATTTTTTAAATTTTATGTTTCATAAAAAAAAATATTTTATAATATTTATTTTTCATTTCATTCTCATGCTCAACTTTTATTTCATGTGATTATATGTAATTTTTCATATTATCTTTTTTATTTATGTTTTCTATATTTATTTTTATTCATTAGTATGATTTTATAACTATTCTAATTTTTAAATTAAAGTTTAATTCATTGTTGAATAAAGTTATAAATTTACGATTTCTTTGAATCATATTAGTGCATGTTATGTTGAAATTTGACATAAGAGTATTATGTTAAATTTTTTATTTTGAATTTAGAACTTATGTTGTATTTTTTATTTAATTTGTGTTGGTAGTATATGACTTGATATTTTACATTACAAACCATTTATTTTTTTAGTTAGATTTGGTAGATTATTTTTTTGTCAAATACTTTAATAATCTTGCTATGACATTATATTTATAATATTTATATTTTTTGTCAAACATTGTATTTCATATGTTCATATAAATTTGTATTTCTAATTTTTATGATTAATTTAATTAAAATATACTAATTTGAAAAATATATTGATTTTTGTTTATAATATTAATTAAGAAGATGTGTTTGCTAATTAATATATTTTCAAAATATTTAATTTAATATTATTTATAAAATATCCTTATTTGTATAATATAAAAAATTTAATTTTAGATAATTAACTTTTATTTTTAAAATTTAATATAACATTGTAATTACACTTGTCCAACCAAACAACACATTGTAATTACACTGTGACAAACAAACAAGACATAGTAATTACTACACTATATAATTACTAGGGTGGTAATTATACCAATTTCAATTACCATATGGCTTTTCAAATAGTCCTAAATTTATTTGATCTTTGTTTGGTTGGAAGTTGGAACAAGTTATTTCGGATAATTAATTTTTGATAAGTCATTCTGAAATAATTAATTTTGGATAATTTATTCTGTAATAAGTTGTTTTATTATGTATATGAGATAATTTATCCATCATTAACGTAGAAATGATTAAATAAATAATTCAAGAACTACCTAAGATCTCCAATCAAACATAAGATAAAATAATTTTATATTTTATTTTAAAATTATTATATCTTATACCTCATACCGATTCATTATAAATTAAACTCTTCCGCTAGTAAAGTTTGGAGGTAAAAATGTTATTATGTATGGGTGTGAAACTGTAAATAAATTGATTTGATAGATAAATGAATCATTTTTTTTAATTAATTTATCTATATTGAATTATTGAGTGAACAATTTTTAAATAGTTTTGATTTTTTTTAATTAGTTATTGATTTTTATGATTTTTGTGATAATTCAAAAAATATATATTAAAATTATTATTTTATTCATTATTATATAACGACAGTTTTAACATTATACCGGTCCTATTTTTTAAATTTTAGTATTACTTTCGGTCTTAGGCAACACAAACTAGCACCGTTCTCTCTCTCTTTTTCTATTGTGACACTTTTTCTCTTCTCGAGATAAATTAGTATTACCTTCCCTCTTATCAATAATAAATTTAATCATGATAAAGACAAATAATTAATGTTATTTTCTCAATTTATTGCATGAGTTTTAAAAAAAATTGAGCAATTATGTATTAAATAAAAAATGATCAATATAAGAATGTTTGAGCAATTATGTTTTAAATAAAAATTCAAAATTCATATCTGAATTATTTTTTGCTTTCTGTAATTTGTGCTTCCTTCTATTAGGAGTTTGGGCTCATAATTAATAATTAAATTTGTTTAACCATGTAGGATTTGTAATGTTATTAGCTAGTAGAATACTTGTTTTATGAAATAAGGTATTTTATTTTAAATTTGGAAGACAAAAAAAAGAAGTCTTATTAATAATATTTATATTAGGATCAAAGATTGACATGTCATTTACGTACAAATATTAATTACACAATATGAACCTAACATTTTAAAATAAATATAAGCATCAAATGAATTAGATATACGAGTATTATTTACTAATATAATATTAAATTCTTTATATCATCCTGGGTGCTTGTTTTAGACTATACAAAAACTTTTTAAATTTGAATGTTTTATTATTTTGTTTTGAAATCACAGGATACTTATGTTGAATCATATAAATTTCTCCCTCTAAATCTTTATTTAGAAATATTATTTGATATTTATTTAATGCACCATTAAATCATAAATGTGACTAAAGTAATAAGAGTTCTCATGGCCATTATTTTAGTCATGAAAACATTAGTATCAAAATAATTAACATTTTTTTTTTAATTAAAATTTTTAATCACAAATCTAATCTTATATTTATCAATTATAACACCAGATTTTGATTTATCTAAAATATCCAATCACTACTTATGAATTTATAATTTTTAGATAAATCATATAAATTTCAAGTATAATTAAAAATTATAAAATCTAATTTATTTTTAACATGCATAAGTATAACAACATAATTTCATACATCACTAAACGTATTTATTTTATTTTATTTTATTTTGAAAAAAAAGGCATGCTCAATATTTATTTCATCTGTAGATTCACAAAAAAAAAAAACTATTCAAAGACTTAAATTTATATATTGCACTATTTTAAACATAATCAACAAAGACAACATAAAAAAATTTTAGAACCTATATTTACTCGTTTGAAATCACATAGATCAACTCTAGTCAAATATTCATATTTTTAGAAATTTCAAGTTAAGAGTAAATTTTTTTCACAACTCATATAGGTTTGTGTCTAACTCCTTATAAGTGACTCTATTAGAAATAAAGCATATAAATAAGATAATTTTTCACAACATATTATTAAATAAATTATAGTTTAAACACTTAAGAATTCGTATTGAAAAATTCGTATAGTCATGAAATAGTAGTAGAGTTATTCAAGATTAATATTTTTCAAAAAGTTAATTCAATTATATTTTATTTTTTTTACTCGTAACTTTAACAATTAGATATTGTGATATTTTTTTTTACATGTCTTTTTTATAAATTCTTTATCTATTTTTTTTAACATATCTTTCTCAAAAAATCCCGAAGATTTTATGAGGTTAGCTTTAGAAAAATTTAAAAAAAAAATCTCATCGAAGTTTTTATGTGCTTTGGCTTTTTCAAATTTTATGTGACTAAGTTTTTTAATCTCATTTAACTTGTCTCAATCCATTATGGGTATAATACATTTAAGTAAATTAAAGTAAATTCTAGAATATTTATATGAAAAATATCACAGATTCGTTTAAAACATCAATAGTTAAATTTTTATATTTGTAAGTTTATTTAATGATTGATTTATTGTCAATCATTTGAAACTTAATGTTAAATGGGGAAAAAATATTTTCAAAAAAATAAATTTTAACTCAATTATTTTAAGAAAAATTTAATTTTTTGAAAAATAAGAGTGTCTCGCCATTTATTTTTGTAAAGAAATTAAGAAAACTTAATTTAAAATATTTTAACAAAAAAAAAACCTTTAAAATTTAGAGTCTAGAGAAAAGGGTAAGGGTTCTAATTTTCATTCTAAGAAATTAATTAACACTCAGACATGGACACTAACGTGATTAAACTTAATTTGACTAACTATTTGAAAATTGATTTAAAACTAAAATAGATTAGAGTAGTTCAAGTAGAAATGTATTTAGGCAAATTAAAAAATTTAGAAGAAGATTACAATAAACCATTTTGAAAAAAGGTTTAGAATTTAAAAAGAAATTTATATAATTTTTTTAAAAAAATTACTAAGACACCTAAAAATTATTTAGAAAGAATACACATTTCATTTAAAAAAAAAGCTTAACTAAAGAAATATTAGTTTTATGAAAAAGACGTAGGGTATTTCAAGTAAAAATAAATATTCATTTATTTACTATTATTATTATTTTTTTGAAAGAGAGATAATAGATCACCTAAATATCTTTTTTTTTAAAAGATTTTTTGATAGAAAATATTTATTAAAATTTTAAAGAGGACTTGAAGTTTTAAAACAAACTAGTTTTGAAAGGAAATCAACAATTTAACCTTCTTGAAATAATTTGAGGTTTTTTTAAAATAATTAAATAAATACGCAATCATTAATGAAAGAACTAACGTAAAAATAGTTTGTTGTTTGGGAAATTTAATTAAGTTAAATTAAACATAAATATTAGTATTCAAATAGATACAAAGATGTAAATAAAATAATATGAAAGAAGAGAGTTTTAAGGGTTTTGGACCTTTAGCCCATTTAAATCTCTACTAACCTTTTTTTGGGTCTTTAAGCTCTTTTTAATCCCTGTATCACTGCATTGTATACATATTGTATATTAGTGTATACAGAACCTTTTTGGCTCCGAAACTCGTACATCAGCTTCCATTAACATGTACCAGCCTTTTCATGTCTTCAAATAGGATGGACTGAATCGAAATTCATGAATATGCAACGGCGGAGTCCAACTTGAACTCGTGTGGAAGTGGTTCCTTTTTCGAGCAGTAAAACTGGAACTCGGGGTATCGAACTCAGTACCTCAAGCTCAATTGGTGATAGGCGACTTCTCTAGGAGAGTGTAAATGAGCCTGAGGTACCAGGTTCGATAGCCCGTAGCGCTGCAGCGTGAAGAGAGATTAAGGTGTGAACTGTCTGACCCTTACATAGACAATACCAAAGTATGTGAGCCCATCAGGAAGGGTCATCACAAAAATAAATGAAACCCAAGATCTTATCAACAAAATTAAGAAGCCCCAAATGCTAAAAACCAACAGAATAACAACAAATCAAAGTAAACCAAAATGACGAACAACGACTATGAATGAGAAAGAGACAAAATACACTCAAATTACAACGAGCTGAACAAGATGTTAGAAAATGATACAAATCAAGTATGTACTACACAGAGAGAGTAAAACACATTCATCAACTTGTTGACGACATGATAAACGCAGGCAAAAAAGGGAGCCCAAAAAGAAAAATCGCAAAGTACCTGTATGCTCAAGAAAAATCTTACAAAACCCCCAAATTTCCCGCCAGGTTATGGGCTTAAATCTCGTTTGAAGGCTCGATTTTTAAACAACCCAAGATGAGAGCGAACGTGAAAGGCGACGGCACCAGCGCGTAGCCTCATCACGTGAAGGGCCAAACAAGTGGAACAATATGAAGAGTATGAAGGGGCCCTTTGCAGCACCAAGAGGAGCATGAAGGCAAATATCGATAAGATCGTTCGTAGCACCAAGAGAAGGTGGAACCGAACGATTGGTTTCGTATTAAAGGGAAGATTCCCTCTTATATATATTTGATATTTAACCTTTTATTTATTCAACATTTAGATTACATCACGATATATTTAGGATATAACTTAATTAAAACAAGTCCAATTTCAATACAAATCAACCTAAAATATGGTATATATAACCGTCAAATTTGAATAAATGATTATCTATATTTATATGCCAAATTATAATCGATTATTGAATGATGTAAGAAATTTTTTTCTTCTTTCACTCGATTATATTGACCAAGATCTTAATTAGTCATTTATTATTCATAATAATATAAAGCCTTACTTATTATCAAAGGTTGACAGATTTGATCACCTTTATCAATTATTAATTCTACGAGTTTTTAAAAAAATATTTAATATCCTTTCAATCATTTTTCATAAGGTAATGAATGTCTTATATCAAAGTACAATACAAACTTTCAATTATTACCATGATGATCTCAAATTGAAAAATAAATTACAGTGCATTCTTCAAAAGAATATCTCAATGACAATTTGTAATAGTTTTAATCACTAGAAACTATCCACTGAGTTAGTTTAATAAACACATCTCTATGCATTTTCTAGTATACGTGATTTAATTACTTAGATCAACTAATTTTTATCTCATAAAAAATCACTTCATGATGTAACTTTCTCATAATCATAATCTTTATCGTAATGTCAAGTTCTACAATGCAATAAAGGACATTATCATTTTAATTAAATAATTTAATTATAATAAGCGTGACAAAAAAAATTTAGAGGTTAATTTTTATACTATCAAATAACGTTAAAAAAAAAAATATTCAAATCATCATACTAAATTTGGCGTATTAATTATATTCCTAAAAGAATATATGATCTTAGTGGACTCACAATCATTAAGAAACAAAATGAGAGAGAGTTTTTTTTAATTTAAAAGTTGGTTGTAACTTTCATGTTACTCAAAAGCCGATCCATTTTTTTGAAAAAAAAGAAACGTAGTTTATGTCCCTTAAAGCTATTTACATTGCCCTCATATATTTATATTTTCTAATTAGTTATAATTAATATCCTTCTAATTTATCTACTATTAAAATTCGCCCGCTGACATCATGTTGATGTCGACGGCTGCCCTATACAATATCAATAGGGTATCAATATGTTGATAGGGTATCAATATATCGATAGAAAATTAAGATCAGTCCTATATGACGCTAATATGATATCAATATACCGATAGAGTTTCACAAAACAATATAATTTCTACTAATTTATAGTTTAATAAATAAGATCGTGACTTTAATAATTTTCTCTTAGTTGTTTCTTATTTATTTATTTATTTAAATGATCTCAATCCTATACGATACTGATAGGGTAGCAATATAACGATGGAATATCTCAGCGAATTAAGTTCAATCTTATATAATACTGATATAACATCAATATACCGACGGACTATCACAAAGAATATATTTTTCACTAATTTAGAGTTTTATAATTTTCTCTTAATTGTTTCTTATTTATTTCTTTTAAAAAAAGAGTCAATCCTATATGATACCGATGGGGTATCAATATACCAGCGGGGTATCAATATACCGACAGAGTATCATAGATAATTAAACTCGGTCCTATATGATACTGATATAGTATTAATACATCAAAGGAGTAAGACAAAGACTATATTTTCAACTACTTTAGAGTTTAATAAAAAATATTATGACTTTAACAATTTTCTCTTGATTTGTTTTTAAAAAAAGAGCTCAATCCTATCTGATACCGATAAAGCATCAGTATACCAGTATAGTATCACAGAGGATTGAACTCAGTTCTATATGATGTCGATATGGTATCAATATACCGACATAGTATCACAAAGAATATATTTTCTAATAATTTAGAGTTTAATAATTTTTTATTTATTTCTTAAAAAAAGTGTTTGATCCTATATGATAACAATATGTTATCAATGTACAAACAGAGTACCATAGATGATTAAACTCAGTTTTATATGATACTGACATGATATCGATATACTGATATCATACTGATGTCGTGGACAAAATAAAAAAGTGAAAAATGAGGTAAGAGAGTAAATAACATGGGTCATAAGTTCATTAAATAAGAGTAAACAGTTTGAGGTGAGTCCAATTTGAATAAATAATTTCATAATTAAGTCTACTTTGTGTAGTTTTTTCTTTTCTGTTTTTCATTACTTAGCCAATTGATGTATCGTTTAAGATAATTTTAATTAAAAATATGTTTTATTGAATTATTATTAATGATGTTTCAAAATTTGAAATTTGATTATACTATTTTATGTTTTTATTTAATACTAACGATAGTATAAAAAAAAAGCTTTTTTTTTATTCGCTCAAATAAACAAGTATATATATATATATATATATATATATATAGATCTAATAAAATTTCTAGTTTGAAATTACTTATATCTACTGCTAAAGCTTCTCCT
>JBCEWC010001530.1:0-40345 GCA_038996855.1 Solanum aculeatissimum | reverse complement strand
TATGAAAAGTAAGCATACACAATATATATATATATATATATATATATATATATATATATAAGGAAGTTTGACAGTCTTGAGAGTAGGCTAGAACGACAAGAAGTCTGACAGTCTTGAGAGTAGGTTGGAACAAACAAAAAACTCTCTCTCAATCTATCACAAACTTGGTCCATAAGGAAATAGAAATATCAACTGGATCTGGACTTCTTTCATCCCAACCACATACTTCCAAAACAACAAACCTACACGCAGAAAAAGTCAACATACACATAATATATATATATATGATCAATCTCAATAAATTACAAGAACTGAGTCAATCAACATGTAACCCTTAGTACGATTACCACAATTAAAACAAAGAATAAGATGGAATTGAATGTCATGATATGCAAGCAACATAATGCAATGTCAAATAATCATGATGCATGTTTGTCCTGAGGTACACATCCACTCATATAATCAGAACGGAATCCATGGGGGCCACATATGGATCATGTATCCACCAGAATCATTTTCTTTCGACATTTTTCTTTTATATCTAGCTAGAACTATTTTCCTTCAGCTTTCTTTTCTTTTTCTAGGCGAAACTATTTCCCTTCAATTTTTTTTCTTTTTTCTAGCCGGAACTATTTTTCTTTGGCTTTTCATCAATAATGGGACATCAAGCAACATATCATCACAACACAACAATCCCTTTCATAGGCATGAGAATATTCAAGATGTCTACATAAATTATTTATTCAATAATCAAACAATCAATTCTCATTGTTCTTTCAACACTTGAATCATCATCAAAAGCATCACATGATAGTTATATCATATCATAGCTCAAGTTTTCAATAATCACTTTATCATCATAGCTTAGGACTAATCCTCATTTAATCCACATTTCACTAATATTCATTTCAACAACTTCACTAAAATTTAGGTTATACAAACTAGCCTATCATCACATATAGGGTACTTCGATATACGTTTCCATATTAACATGAGGCAGAGCTCAACAATTAGATCAATATGAACAATTTTCACTTTCAACATTCAGGAATTATAAGCTCAATCCACATTATCAACTCAAGAATCATTAATAAGTATGCATCAATTCAAGAGACAATTCATACAAATTATCATATCAACATCCTATTACCCCACCATATTCGCTAATCATTTCACTAATCTCCAAACAAGCAAGAAAGAAGATACCATGTTCAATTAAAATCAACAAGGTTTAGAAATTCACTTACCTTGAATTAGCCAAACAATCAATCCAACAAGAGTGCCTTCCCCTCTAAATCGAATTCTACACACCACAATTTAGTTAAAATAGGATCACAATCACATTTCAAGAATAATGACATCAAAATCAAGCGATTTAAAAAAAGTAAAATAATCCAAAATTTTGATATAAAAAATGAGGCCAAAATTTAAAATTTCTTAAATGAAAATGACCCTCACGTAATTAGAAATTTATTACTAAAAATCATTTAAAAAATGGAACTTAATGAGCTCATATCACCATTTTTATGAAAAATCTAAGTCTACAAAAAATCTCCAATTTACTCAATTGAAAACGTCAATTTGAGGTTAAAATCAAGAAATAATCAACGGGTAATGAAGAGGAAAGTTGAAAAATCCCTTTTTCAATGAAATCTTCTTGAAAAAACAAATGAAAAGCATTCAACCCGAGCTCTCAAAGTTAAAAAATGGAGAAAATACCTAAAACTCGTGACCTTGGCCTAAAACCAGGTATTTGATGTCGCTTAAGTGACACCCACCAATAGGTCGGGCTTCACTTTAGAAAAGTTTGATCACTTTAGCAACCTTCGCTATAGTGAGTACTGCCTCACTTTAGCAATGATCGCTAAAGCGACCAAGCCATCACTGAAGTGAGGCCTAAGGCACCAGATACATTACAAATTTCACAAATTTAATAAAAGTTGAGAATCAACCCTCGGGATTTGCTTGAAATACCATGCATACAAATCATATATGCAACCCTACTAAATTTGATATTCTAGACTCAATAAAATCAATGAAAATCAAATTGAAGGTCTCTTTTAACCAAACTCTGATCAGACGCCACTAAATAAACTTAGGACACTTGAAATATCGAGACGCTATCGGAATATCCAAAAATTATGATGAATCTCCTTTTAGCACTAAAATTACCTCCCAGAACCAATGAAATCATAAAAAATCTAATCCAAGAATCAAACTCAAAATGTTGACCAAAGTCAAACCTAAGTCAAACTTTATTTCAAGTTCTAACTTCGGACCTAAAATCTACATAATAACTCCAAATCTAATTTTGACAACTTTTGTAGACCAATTTTCACATTTTGAAAATGATGGAATTGAAACAATCTCATTTTGATACTCGAATCTTCGAATGACTCAAAATTTCAAAATCAGGCAAGCTTAAGCCTTTAAAAATTATTTTTTAACAAAAAATTCAACTTTCTATAAGATTCAGAAAACCAACTTTTAAAATTAATCAAATATGTCTCGGGACCACTGGGGGGAAGAATAAAATGGTAATTTTATCAAAAATATCAAAAATGATCTTCAAGGTCATTACATGATTCACCACTAAAAATCATGTTCGTCCTCGAACATAAGGTAAGGGACATAACTGAAGTCTAAAAAAGATGAGGGTAATAGATCTGTATATCAGACTCCGTCTCTAAAATAGGCTCTCTCACGGGTCGGTGACGTCACTAAACCTTCACTGAAGCTATCTTCTTAATCCTCTACTTCCTAACCTATCTAAAATGGCCACAGATTCCTCCTCATAAGTCAAATCTAGATCTAACTCCATCGAATCAAGGGTAATCACATGAGACTCATGTGAAATGTAATGTCATAGCATCAAGACATGAAACACCAGAGGCACAGAGGATAGACTAGATGGAAAAGCAAGTTTATAGACCACCTCTCCCATTCTCTCTAAGATCTCAAAAGGGATAATAAACCTAGGTTTAAGCTTGCCCTTCTTCTCAAACCTTATGACACCTTTCATGGGTCAAATCCTCAACCAAACTTGGTCACCCTCCATGAACTCTAAAGGTCGAACCTACCTATCAGCATGTAATGACCTTGTAGGTCAATTCTGTGTTTTTGTATTATTTTGTGCTATTCTAAGCTTTTGTATAGAGATATCGGACTTATTATGATCTGTTGGGACTGTTGAAATGTCTATTGGGTATTTTGGTTGTGAATTGTATAAGTTTACAAGTTAGTGAAAAGTTAAAACTGCTAAAATGAGTTTTCTAATAAAACCCTGGTAAAAAATTAGTTCCAGAATGGATGATTTATGCTAGGACGGTGGTTGGTCTGAGATTGGAGGATTCTAGTGTGATTTTGAGTTGAAAGTTGCAAAATGAGTTCAACTGGTAGCTAAAAAGGGTGTTTCTATAAAATCCCAGCTTAACATACATGGAATAAAAAACTGATGGTGTGGTCAATTCAGAAATATCAATAACAGTTTGAAATGACCCTTTGTGAATTGACAGGGTTATTAGGATATATTTTGACCCCCTCAGTTTTAAAGTTAAATTTAGCTTTAAAAAAGTGGGGTACTCTTTTTTCTGTAGAAGGCTCCGTTGGAAAACCCGACTACACCATTAGATCTAAAATATTTAAATCAATGTGGTTACACAGTTCATTTACATAAATCAAACATTAAGAGCCCCTAGAATGGCCCGAAGAACTTTGGATTTTAGCTGGTGTAGCACCAGTCAAATTAACCCTCCGCATTCACGAAGGGCATCAAAGTGATTGCGGAGGCCAGTGGGGGCAGTTCTCCACGTACATGGAGAGAGCTCTGTATTTGCAAAGAAGGGATCTAACCCCTACAATCGGCGTTCACAGGGCTCGATCTGCAATTGTGGAGAAGAGATAAGAGGTCTATATAAGTCCAACAGCACTTCACGACTAGCACCATTGCTCACTTTCTACCATCTATAAAATCTTCATTTCAAGCCTAATTTTGGCGATCCAAGGATCCACGTGACTTAGAATTTTGCAAACAACATCATGGTAAAGTTGGTTTCTGAAGTTGATGCATATTTTGAGGGTAATTTCTCTATTTTAGTTATTGCTCTTGATTTTGATTAAAATTTTGTATGTTGAATTTGTAACTGATTCTTGATGTAACAGACTAAAATTTAATCCTAAATTATTCTACGTTTCAAGAGGAATTTGATGGTTAGCTGAGTGTTGGTTGTAGTTGTCCAGTTTTTGAGAATTTAAACCTAAAAAGTTTTAAAAAGGAATGTTCTCCCCGTAAAGTTTTCAACGTCATTTTTGGGATTTTCTCAGTCTTTTGGAGGCCATTTTGGGCTGATTTTATGGTTCTAGGCTTGGGGTGTCATGAGGATTGTTTTGAAATTTTTATTTGAGATTTCGGGTGTGGGGCCAAATTTCTTAATGTGTGGCCCTTTTGCCTAATTTTGCCTTTCTTGAGATAGTATAGCCAGACTAGTTGTGTTGATATTGTGAACTATATTTTAACAGCTGAGTAGCTTCAGGAGACAGCCAAGAAGGGAAAAATACGATTGGACTAATTCAGAGTTGAGGCAGAATTTTCCATATCGGCTAGGATTTTCCTAAACCTTAGATTGAGTATAATTACATGCATACTGAGCCTAAATTGTATGTGAGATGCTAGTGGTGTCCGATATGTGTAGTGTTGTGGTTATGGGTTTGTAATATGTCTAGTTAGCTGTGAATACTATAATTTCAATACATGTATGTATTCATGTATGTATATATATATATATATATATATATATATATATGCAGGGAGGCTTAGTAAGGTCTAGATATGGAACGATACCGTGGGCAGGTGCGTATTCTGATCTAACTCACATCTATGGGTGTATGTTTCTTGATATTGATGTGATATGATGAGTGTGAAACCACTTGTTGATTTCTTACCACATTATCACTTGATTACTAGCATACTATGATTTTGTTGGGCCTATCTATTATGGGTGCTTATGATATCCCTATTATTATCGTATTTTTATCTCCATTCCCTGTAGTGGGCTTGATTATAGCATGTTTTCCTACTGGGCCTGATTCTATTTAGATTATTAAGGTCTACACATTGATATGGTGATGATAGCTGATACTTTGAGTTTTTTGCATACCCTAGGAATGAGTTGTCTATTGTAACTTGGAAGAGATGATATGATTAGGAGAATTCAAATTTGGTTAGACTAGAGAGAGATATATTTTTTGATGCTATGCTTTGAGACCTAGATGACGCACCCTGTAGTTCAAATCTCTGGTGACCACATATGAGTATTTGAGATATCGAGTGAAGCGCCCCGTGTTCCCATTCTTTAATGGTCACGTTCGAGTGTCCGAGACCAGGGTGCCAATTTTAACGGGGTCCGAGCACTTGCCATTATTTTGGGGTTGGGCCCCGTGATTGATATTCCTTGGGTCTAGGCCCTATGATTGATATTCTATAGGGTGAGGCCCCATGATTGACACTGTAATATTGTGAGACTATTGATTATGTTAGGGGAATTCTTTCTTCAACGGGGATACATCTAATTGTTATGTTATGATCAGACTACTTAGCCCTGGCTGACTTCCTGATCGAAGGCCAGGTCAGAAGACCCAAGGGTTCAAATCCTCAGGTGATATTAGGGGTTTGAGTCCCTTTGTGATACCAGTTTTGGATGGGTCGAGGACTTGATTATTGTTGTGGTGTTGAGGGTCGAGGGCCTGATTATTTACTTGTGGATCTATTTGCCTTTTCATATCCTGATTGTGTGTGGGTGTACCCTTTGGGATTATGGAGCCTCAAGAGGCGTTCAGTCTTAGACACTAGGCCTTACACATATATACAATTGACCCTTGATCTTTTGATATAGAGATCTTGGCTCTGTGATAATTCTATGAGGTTTTAGTGATTATTTATCGATTATACTGTGTATAGGTGTACCTCCCAGGCTTATGGGGAGCCTAGTTTGTGTACATGCATAGATATTAGGGCCTTGCACCAGCGTAAGACACTATGCTTCTGGTCCCATGAAAATTGTGATATGGGATCACTCGGGTCTCGTCAATTAGTGTGTTTTGCATTATTGTGATTGGTTGGGTTGAGGCCATGGGGAAATTTGATGGTTCTACTACTTTTAGATATATTTGAGCTTTCTTATGCATTTATTTCACTCAATCGATCAATGATGTCTACTGGGCGCTTTATTTTGGTACTCACCCTTACTTTTACATCTTTCCTTGGTGCAGGTCCAGGTTCTAGTCGGGGGCACTGATTTCTAGGGATCTGGTAGCGTAGGAGACTTCTTTTGGTGAGCACCAACAACTCTGGTTTTGGCACAGTCTCTTTGGTTTTGTTGGTCGTCTTTTATTGTTAGGCTCTGGCCATGTACAATAGTACTATGTATTGTTTAGGAGCACTCTTGGGTTGTATATATATTATATTATGTTTTTAGCTATATGTACCTTTTTGTTTATTGTGATTATGTACAACTGACTTCAAGGTTTTGAGTAACATCTGTTATATGTTTTACTATATTGATGTGGATATGACTAGATGTTAGGACACGTACCCTTGGGTTGAGCTTTTGGCTTGCCTAGGTGGGACCTAGCAGGCACCATCATGACCGAAATTGGGTTGTGACAAGTTAGTATCAGAGCTAGGTTTACTGGTCTCAATTGTATAGAGTTACCATCTAGTAGAGTCTTGTATATAGGTGCGGAGAGGTCTGTGGCTTATCTCTAAGAGGCTATAGAATGTTTAGGAACCTTTCTATATTATTGACTCTTGTTGTGTGTTTTATCAAATGATCTATCAATTCTTAAGAATCTAACCTTGTTCATTTTTGCAGTAATGGTGCATGGAGGATCAGGTAGAGGTTAGGGGCGAGGTTGAGTTAGGGTTGCGCCATCAATCCTGGATAAGGAGCAGCCACCTAAGCCCGTGGAGCAGATGCTAGAGGCTCTAGCTCCCCTAGTCACTTTTGCAGCCATGCCAGGGGTGCAAATGGTTCTTGAACAGATCCTGGTCGTGCTTAAATCCCTACAGTAGGGTGCAGTGCCAACTCAACCTCTTCTATTTTAGGTGCTAGTGGAACCTATTGTTCCAGAGGTCCCAGCTCAGTAGGAGAAAGCAGTGCAGTTTCAGGACCAATGACTACTTGGGTACTTCTTGAAGTTGGCTCCGCCGAGGTTTTCGAGAGATACAGGGGAGGATGTGCAAGAGTTTTTGGCTATATGTATGGAGCAATTATTGGCCCTGTGATTGCTGAAGTCCTGGGGTGTTGAGTTCATTGCTTACCCGCTTGATGGTACCACCAGACAGTAGTTGCAGACTTGTCAGGATACTAGGCAAGTAGATGCTACACCATTGACTTGGACAAAATTCACAAAGGCTTTTATGACAAAATTTGTGCCTAGGAGTTTCAGAGATCATCTGTAAGATTAGTTTAGGCAACTTGAGCAGGGGCAAATATTCGTGTCCCAGTATAAGGCTAGATTTTAGGAGCTCTCCCAGTATGTTTTAGCTGTTTTGTCTTTCGAAGAGGAGCGGATTCACTATCTTGTGTGAGGGATGAGACCACAGTTGAGGGTAGGCATGCATGTACAGGTGACTTCAGGGCATTCATTTCTGGATGTAGTTGATCATACTCGCTCGCTGGAGCAGATTAGTCATGAGGCCCAAGGGGGCAGCGATAAGCAAGCTAAATAAAGAAGAGAGTTCAATGGCTTCTAAACGTGATTTAAAGTGCCAAGGGATAGGCCTCTAAGGAAAGGTCAGCAGGGGCAAACTAGTCGACCATACCAGATATCATTACAGACTTTTGAGGGTGGCCATCAGGGCTCGGGTACTTCTACTAGAGGTGGTTCTCTTATCCCACTGGGTGAAGACAAAGGGAGCATGACTCAGCTTTTTCAAGGCCAGGTTGGATGTCCCCAACAGGTAGTCAGGGTTCCAAGGAAGCTAGATTAGGTCAGTGCGACCATGACCGTAAATACAGGGTTATTTCGAGTTATTTTGAGTGTGGGGCACCATATCATTGGCTCAAAGAATGTCCAAAGTAGAAGGCAATACTTACCACCCACAGCCAGCCAAGTCAGCTCCTTCACCAGGTGAAAGGGGCAAAGGTTAGAACCGTGGTCGCTGGGATGATCAGTACAGGGATCAGTAGGGTTTTTAGTAGGGTACCAGAGAGCCTGCCAGGGGTGATAGAGCTAGGAGTGGCAGTGATATTTGAGGGGAGGTTATTAAGGCCACTTTTATGTCACACCAGCATGGGTCAAGACCGAGGCATCTGATGAGGCCACACAGGTATGATTATGGTATGTCAGCAGCCAACTTTAATATTATTTGACCCAAGTTCAACATATTCTTATGTTTTTGTGTATTATGTTGCTCGCTTGGGAGTGACCCTTGAGCCACTTTCCTCTTTGATTTGTGTGTTGAACCCAGTGGGGTATTCACTTGTGGTAGATCAGGTTTGTAGAGGTTGTATGATCACTCTTTAGGGTTTTGATACTTGGGTTTATTTGATACTTCTTGATATGCTTGATTTTGACCTTATATTGGGTATGGATTGGTTGGCCCCAGATCATGGTATATTAGATTGTTATGCCAAGACTGTTATCTTGGCGATACTGGGGATACCTCTAGTTTTTTGGTAGGGGTCTATAAGTCAGGTTTTGATGAGTATTATATCGTATATTCAAGCCCAGAGATTGATATCGGTAGGGTGTTCAGCTTATTTAGCCCATGTGCGTGATTTGACAATTGAGACTTCTTCTGTGGAGTTTGTACTAGTTGTGTGTGAATTTCTTGATGTGTTTTCGACAGATATGTCTAGGTTGCTGCCTGTTCAGGAGATTGATTTTGATATAGAGGTTGAGTCGGGCACTAAGCCCATATTTATTCCTCCATACCGGATGGTTCCTACAGAGCTTAAGGAGCGTAGTTGAAGTTTCCTTGATTTGGGATTCATCCGACTGAGTATTTCTCCCTCGGGAGCTCCTGTCTTTTTTTTGACAAAGAAAGATGGAACTCTCCGGATGTGTATTGACTATCGACAGCTAAATAAGGTAATGGTGAAGAATCATTATCCTCTATCGCGTATTGATGATCTATGTGATCAGTTGCAAGGGTCCTCAGTGTTTTCTAAGGTTGATCTGAGATTGGGGTATCATCAGTTGAGGATCTGGGCAAATGATATTTAGAAGAATGCCTTCCAGACTCACTATGGACATTATGAGTTTCTAGTCATGCCTTTTAGGTTGACTAATGCTCTTGCAACATTTTTGAATTTGATGACTTAGGTATTTCAATTATACTTGGACTTTTTGTTATGGTATTTGTCGAAAATATTTTGGTATATTCACTAAGTCGAGAACAACATGCCCAGCACCTCCGTATTGTGTTATAAGACACTCCGGGAACATAGGTTGTATACTAATTTTTCTAAGTGTGAGTTCTAGCTTAAGTCTATGACTTTCTTAGGTCATGTAGTGTTTGGCGAGGGTATTCGTGTGGATCCAACTAAGGTCGATGCGATTTGTGGATGGCCTATGCCTACTTCAGTGATAGAGATTCAGAATCTTATTGGGTTAGCAAGGTATTACAGATGGTTTCTTGAGGGTTTCTCTACTATTGATGCTCCATTGACTTGATTGACTTTCCAGGGTATGCCTTTTGTGTTTTTCGATGAGTATGAGGCCAACTTTCGGAGGCTGAAAGAGTTATTGACTATTGCTCCTTTTCTGACCCTCCCTATTGATGGAGAGAGCTTTGTGGTATATTGTGATGCCTCCTATGTTAGTCTAGGTTGTATATTGATGCAGTAGGGTCAAGTTATTACTTATGTTTCTCGTCAGCTACGGTCCCACAAGCGTACTACCTCACTTGCGACTTAGAGTTGACAGGGGTAGTGTTTACGCTTAAGATTGGGAGGCACTATCTGTATGGCATGCATTGTGATATCTATATAGACCACCAAAGCTTATAGTACCTTATGACTCAATGGTACCTTAATTCCCGCCATAGATGGTGGATTGAGTTGTTGGCTAATTATGACATTTCTATTTATACCATCAAGGTAAGACAAATGTGGTAGCAGAGGCCTTGAGTAGCAAGGTGGTGAGTATGGACAACCTGGCACACTTGGCAGTTGAGGAGTGACCGTTGGCTTTGGACAATCAGTCCCTATCTAATTGGTTGGTCCAATTGGATATTTTAGATTCCAGTCGAGTATTGGCCTATGTTGGGGCTCAATCTTCATTGGCTGATCAGATTTAGGCCCATTAATTCGAGGATGAGTCTTTCGTGGGTCTCCGACACAAAGTGTTGTAAGGGATTGGGGGTCAGGCTTCGGTTGATTCAGATGGCATTCTCCAATTTAATGGTCGATTATGTGTTTCTAGAGTGGGGGATTCAATACAGTTGATTCTACATGAGGCACATGATTCTCGATACTATCCACTTGGGTACAACTAAGATGTATTGAGATTTGAGGTAGCATTACTAGTGGGATGGCATGACGAGAGATGTTGCAACCTGTGTGTCTTGTTGCGTTAGTTGCCAATAGGTTAAGTCCGAGCATCAGCAGCCTAGTGGGACACTCCAGTCGTTTCCCATTCCCAAGTGGAAGAAGGAATGTGAGACTATGGACTTTGTTGTAGGGCTTTCTCGGACTTTCAGGGGTTATGAAAATTTTGGATGATAGTTGATTGGTTGATTAAGTATGCCCATTTTGTTCTGGTTCGTTCTACCTTTAGTGCTGAGCAGTTAGTCCATATTTATATTCAGGAGATAGTCCGGTTGTATGGGGTGCCTATATTGATCATATCCAACTGATGGGCAAAATTCACCTCCAGCTTTTGGAGGGCTTTACAGCGAGAGTTGGGCACTCGAGTTGATTTGAGCATGGCATTTCATCCCCAGACTGATGGATAGTCCGAGTGCACTATACAGGTTCTGGAGGATATGTTACGAGAATGTGTGTTAGTGTTTGGAGGTCGGTGGGACCAGTTTATGTCGTTAGCTGATTTTGCTTATAATAATAGTTACTCCAATTGGGTAGTTTGATTCTTTAGAGCCAAGTTTGTACAACAGAGATTTGTTACAGGATGCCCTGTCTAGGTTCTGGGTTATACAGGATAGACTGAGGACGGCTCAGAGTCGACACCAGAGTTATGCTGATCGTAGACATTGGTTCTTGCAGTTTGAGGTGTGTGATTGAGTATTTTTTAGATTTTTTCCCCTAAAAGAGGTCATGCAATTTGGGAGACGGGGTAAGTTGAGTCCCCGGTCTATTAAGCCTTTTTAGATCTTCAGGCGAGTTGGGCCAGTTGCTCATGAGTTGGCCCTGTCTCCAACATACTCTGCTATCCACCTCGTGTTCCATGTATCGATGCTACGTCAGTATGTTCTAGATGCGTCTCATATGCTGCAGTATGATACGGTTGAGCTGGATGACTGTCTAATATTTGTTGAGAAGTAGGATGTTATTTTAGCCAGGGAAACCAGATAGTTGCGTTCCACGGTCATACCGATGGATAAGGTGTAGTGGAAACACTGTCCGATCAAAGAGGCTACCTGGGAGATGGAGGCACAAATGCAGTAGTAGCACCCTGGCCTATTTGAGCACTCAGGTATGCCTTTACTTTACTTTCACAGACGAAAGTCTTTTAACTAGGGGATGATAAAATGACCTTATAGGTCAATTCTATTTTTGTATTATTCATGCTATTCAGAGCTTTTGTATAGTGACCTCAGACTTACTATGACCTGTTGGGACTGTTGGAATGGCTATTAGGTGTTTTGGTTGTGAATTGTGCAAGTTTGCAGGTCAGTAAGAATTTAAAACTGCTAAAATGAGTTTTGTGAAAATATGTTGGTAAACGGCCTCAGAATGAGATTCTGATGGTTCTGTTAGTTTCGAAATGGTCTATTTGTACTAGAAGGGTGGTTGGTTCGAGATTGGAGGTTTCTGGTGTGATTTTGAGCCAAAAGTTACAATATGAGTTCAACCGACAACTAAAAAGGGCATTTTTGTAAAATCCTAGCTTGATACGCTCGGAATAAAAAACTAATGACGTGGTCAGCTCTGAAATTTCAAAAATAATTTGAAATGACCCTCCGTTAGCTGATAGGGTCATCCGGTTGCATTTTGACCCCCTAAGTTCTTTTAGCTTAATTTAGCTGGAAAGAAGTGGGGCACTCTTTTTTTTTTCTGTAGAAGGCTCTATTAGGAAATCTAACTGCACTGTTAGATCCAAAATATTGAAATCAATGTGGTTTCACTGTTCGCTTGCATAAATCAAAAATCGGGAGACTTGGGAATAACCCGAAGAACATTGGGACTTAGCTGGTACAACACCAGACAAATTAACCCTCTGTGTTCGCGGAGGGCATGGGCGTGCTCATGGAGGCCAATGGGGGCAGTTCTCCACGTTCGCAGAGAGGTGTCCGTATTTCTAGAGAAGGGTTGTGACCCCTACACTCTGAGTTCAGGCTCGATCCACGATCGTAGAGAAGAGATGAGAGGTCTATATAAGTGCATCAGCACATCACGACCAGCACCGTTCCTCACTTTCCACCAGATATAAAATCTTCATTTCAAGCCTAATTTTGGTGATCCAAGGGTTCACGTGACTTGTAATTTTGCAAGGAACGTTGCGGTGAAGTTGGTTTTGGGAGTTGATGCGTATTTCAAGGTAATTTCTCTGTTTTAGTTGTTGTTGCCCTTGATTTTGGTTAAAACTTTGTTCGTTTTACTTTCCGAGGGGAACCCGATGGTTAGCTGGGTGTTATTTATAGTTGTCCAGTTTTTGCGAATTTAAACTGAGAAAGTTTTGAAAAGGAATGTTCTCCTGATAAAGCTTCCAACTTCGTTTTTAGAATTTTTCTCAGTCTTCTGGGGCCCATTTTGGGATGAATTTTTGGTTGTAGGCTTGGGGTGTCATGGGGTCATTTTGGGATTTTTGTTCGGGATTTTGAGCATGGGGCCAATTTTTCCCATTTGTGGCCCTTTTTCCTAATTTCGCCCATTTCTTGAGATAATACAGCCAAAATGATCGTGTTGACATTGTGAACTCTATTTTAATAGATGAGCAGCTTCAGGAGACTGTCAGGAATAGAAAAATATGATTGTGTTGATTCGGAGTTGAGGTGGCATTTTGCAGGTAGGCTAGGTTTTTCCTAAACCTTAGATTGAGTGAAATTACATGCATGTTGAGCCTAAATTGTATGTGAGATGCTAGTGGTGTCTGATACGCGTAGTGTTGTGGTTATGGGTTTGTATTCTCAAGTTTGGCTGTGAATAATATAATCTCGATGCATGTATGTGTGTGTATATATATGTGTATATATATATATATATGCCAGTAGTGTGGAGCTACAGGGAGGTCTAGCAAGGGTTGAATATGGGATGATTTATGGGCAGGTGCATATTTTGATCTAACTCACATTTATGGGTGTATGTTGCCTGATATTGATGTGATATGATGACTGTGAGACCGCTTGTTGATTTCTTTCCATATTATGACTTGATTATTGGCATATGATGTCGCTCAAGCCACACCTTCTTTTTGAGGTAAAGCGGTCATCAAGTAAATAACCTAACCGAGGTTAGACTCGTTCCCACGAGGAATATGGTAGGCTCCAAAATCAATTCAATGCACCCTGAGAGTGATTAACCTATTATCTCCTGAGGAAAGTGGGGGTTGAAAACAAGAATTTAAAGTAAGCTAAATGAATACAAGTAATGAACAATTAGTGGAAGAGCTAACTAGGGTAAACTGTTCCCCATGAATCCCTAACGTGGTAATATCGGACACATGCAATTCTCTTCTGGGGTGTAGGTGCAGGATAGTAAGTTAGGTTTACCTAAGTCTTTGATCTAACAAATAAGTAACTTTCACCCCGGAACTTGATTCGTCTCCGTGGTGTGGCAAGACTAACCATTACTCTTATCACAATACAACTCTCCTTAATTTGGTTAAGTTGATTAGATGAGGAAAAACTCGATCCTCTCCCATTAATTACTGTTTTTCCTATTCGTCACTTCCTTGATTCGACAAGTGATAATAAAAAAGTTTTAACGTTGGCCACCATTAAAAATTAATTAAAGTGAAGAGAATAATTAATACACCCTAACACACCTTTCAAGAATTACACGTTAACCGATTTTACTTTGTTAGTTCATCATGGTTCCCACAACCCTAGTTGTGGATTTAGCTATGAATATTAGTGTAAATTAAGAGATTATGATGTAGAAGAACATAATTAAGAACTTACAAGAACTTGATGTCGCTCAAGCCACACCTCTTTTTTGAGGTAAAACAATAGTCAAGTAAATAACCTAACCGAGGTTAGGATCGTTCCCATGAGGAATATGGTAGACTCGAGAATCAATTCAATACACCTTGAGAGTGATTAACCTATTATCTCCTGAGGAAAGGGGGGTTTGAAAACAAGAATTTAAAGTAAGCTAAATGAATGTAAGTAATGAAAAATCAGTGGAAGAGCTAACGAGGGTTAAGTGTTCCTCATGAATCCCTAACATGGTAATATCACACAGATGAAACTTGATCTGTATCTGTGGTGTGGCATGACTAACCCTTACTCTTTTCCAGAATAACTTTCCTCTAATTTGGTTAAGTTGATTAGACAAGAAAAAACTCGATCATCTCCTGTTAATTACCTTTTTTCCTATTCGTCAATATATTGATCTGATTTGTGTTACTAGGTGAGTTCTAACGTTGATCATCGTTAAAAATTAATTAAAGTGAACACACATTTCAAGAATTACATGTTAATCGATTTTACTTTGTTAGTTTATCATGGTTCCCACAACCCTAGTTATGGATTTAGCTATGCATTATCAGTGTAAACATAGAGATTATGATGTAAAAGAACATAATTAAGCACTTACAAGATGAAACATGAAATCAAAAAATTCAAATCTTCAATTAAGATCACAAGTTTGAATCAAGAACACATAATGTATGATAAATCCTAAGTGTATTCACTAAAACAATGTTGAAACTTCGTTCTCCCTGGAAACTTAGTGAAAAATAACTTAAAAACCTATTTATAATAAGTAAAATAAAAATCCAAAATGAACTAGGAAAATTATGCCAGCAATCTCCACGGGACCTTTTTACAACTCATAAATCACTTCACGGCCCGTACATTGGGGTTTTGTAGATTTTAGCAGTGTTCAAGAGTTGACTTCTGCAAAACCATTCCACGGCCCGAGAAAGATTTTATGGCCCATGGAAGGTCTCATCTGATGACTTTTCACCATATCTCCAATTTCTGATCCTCAAGACACGACCATCACTCAATGGCTCATGTAACATTGTACGACTCATGGATCCTCCTCGTAAAATTGACTTCAACTTTTCACCCCTGACTGGAACTGTATATGAAACCCACTCCACGACTCGTGGACTACTCCATGACTCGTGGACTACTCCATGACTCGTGGACTACTCCACGACTCGTAGAGGGTCTCGTTGTACACCAAAAACCAGCAACTTCAACATCTTTCTCCCAAAACTTTGCCAACACTGTAATCCTTTAAAACAAATACAAAAGCACAATCAAACCTACTAACAGTGCATTGAGAACACATAAAATTACAAGTTTTAAGCATCAAAAGTGTTGTATTTCGGCAGTACATCAGCATATTATGATTCTGCTGGGCCTATCTATTGTGGGCACTTATGAAATCACTGTTATTGCCGCACTTTTATCTCCATTCCCTGTGGAGGGCTAGATTATGACATGTTTTCCTACTCGGCTCAATTATATTTCGATTATTAAGCTCTACGTACTGATATGGTGATGATAGTTGATACTCTGAGTTCTTTGCATACCCTGGGAATGAGTTGTTTATTGTAACTTGGGAGAGATGATATGATCAGAGGAATCTAAATTTGGTTAGACTAAAGAGAGAGAGATTTTATGATGCTACGCTCAAAGACCTAGATGACGCACCCTGTAGTGTGTTCCTATTCTCTGGTGGTCACGTCTGAGTGTCCAAGATTGAGGTGTCAATTTTAAAGAGGTCTGAGCACTTGTCTTTATTTTAGGGTTGGGCCTCATGATTGATATTCCTTGAAGCTAGGACCCATGATTGATATTCCTTGGGGCTGGGCCCGTGACTGATATTCTACGGGGCAAGGCCCTATGAATCACACTCTAATATTGTGACACTATTGATTATGTTAAGGGGATATTTTCTCCCGCAGGGGATACATCCCATCATTTTGTTATGGTCAGACCACTTTGACCTGACTGACTGCCCAACTGGAGGTCAGGTCGGAAGACTCAGGGGTTCGAGTCTTCGGATGATTTCAGGGTATCGAGTCCCTGTGTGATACTAATTCTAGATGGGTTGAGGACCCAGTTATTATTTTGATGTTTGGACCGAGGGCCCTATCGTTTACCCATGGATCCACTTATCTTTGCAAGCCTGATTGAGTGTGAGTGTACCCTCTAGTCTTATGGGGGCTCAAGAGGCGTTCAGGCTTAGACACTAGGGTCGTACACCTACATACAACCGACCCTTGATCTTTTTATATAGAGAGCTGGGCTCTGTGATAATTCTATGGGGTTTTAGTGTTTATTCTACAGTTATATTGTGTGCGGGTGTACCTCCCAAGCTTATGGGGAGCTCGATTGGCGTACAAGCATCGATATTAGGTCCTTGGACCTGCGTATGGAACTGTGCTTGTGGTTCAGTGACAGTTGTGATCTAGGATCACTCGGGTCTCGTCAGATGGTGTGTTTTGCATTGTTGTGGTTGCTTCGGTTGAGGTTATGAGGAGATTTGATGGGTCTATTTCTTTTAGATACATTTGAGATTCCCTATGAATTTATTTCACTCAGCGGGCTGATGATGCCTACTGGGTCCTTATTATGGTACTCACTCCTACTTCTGTATTTTCCCATGGTCCAAGTACAAGTTTCAATTGAGGGAACTGATTTCTGGGGATCTGAGAGCGCAAAAGACTTCTTTTGGTGAGCACCGATAGTTCTGGTTTCATCACAATCTCCTTTCGTTTGATGGTCATCTTTTATTGTCAGACTCTGGACATGTATAGTAGTACTGTGTATTTTGTAGGAGCGGTCTCAGTTGTATATATATTATATTATGTTTTTGGCTATATGTAACCTTTCATTTACTGTGATTATGTATAACTGACTTCCAAGTTTTGGGTAGATTCTATTATATGTTATTACTATGTTGATGAGGACTTGACTAGATGTTAGGATAGGTACCCTTGGGTTAGGCTTTTGACTTGCCTGTAGGTTAGACCTAGCAGGCGCTATCATGATCGGAATTGGATCGTGACACAACATAACTCTTCTGGCGACTCTAGGTTGTCAGTAATCGACTTTGAATCAAAGGAACCTGCTCTATTATATCTCTAAGCAAATCAGTATCGAGGTTATCCACCGCAACTGAATCAAATCAACCTATGGGTGATCTATATCTCCTGCCATACAAGGTCTCAAAAGGAGCCATCTAGTTGTTGGATGTAACTGTTGTTATAAGTGTCAATACTCGAGCCTAGGGCCTAGGTGCGACATGGAGAATGGGAACCCAAAGGTAACCCAAACAAGCCTCATAGCATAAATTAAGCACATCCTTGGTTGTGGAATATAAAACAAGCATCAAATAGTCAAACTAAGGGGATTCAGGACTTTGGACGTAAGCTATGGGAAGAAAGGGTAAGGGACTTTCCATCATTCAACCTCATCAAAAAATACTAAGGTAAGGGGATATATGACACACTTTATGGGGAAGTAGGGACTTAGGAAGATACATTATCTCATAATCAACATCATAAGCATTAACATACAAAGGATAAGGACTAAGGGATAAGTCTCCATAGAAGCTTAGACATCACATAGTGCGTGCATAGCATAAGTATCCAACAACACCTCTAAACATGAGTAGGACGGGGGACAAGACATGTCCAAGACTCACCCTTAAAATAAGAAGTAAAGTAGTAATGTCTCAACATAATAAGCTAGATAAAAGATGGGTATTGCCCTTGAACTAGAGGACTCACCACAACCATGTGTCTTTACGAACCAAACTAGCCATGAGGAGGTGGATGAGGAAATGCTCCGGTCCTTGTATGATTAGAGCATGCAGGAAATAATTATACATCAGTACTTTGAATGTACTAGTATGTGGGATGCAATGCAACAATAAATCATAAGATTCATAGACAAGATGCATAATCGTATATCATAGAAATAAGCTCAATATGACATGCATGAATAATGTTTTGATGAAAACATGCATGAAAGATAAAACATAACTTTATGACTTGTCATACATATGTAGGAGGAGGCCATAACCGACATATAAAACCATGCGAGCTACTACATGAAATCTAATGAACTCTTTCTATTGGAAAAAGGGGAATCTACTTGCCAAGGTAGAACTCCATATACTTGCACATGCATCTTTAGTGAATAAAATGGCCTACGTGGATCCACTAGCCTAGCCTACAAGGGCTCCTATGGTGGCACATTGTTAATGAGACAAAGGGTTGCTACTAGGGTTCCCTTACCGAATCCCACCTTAATGCCCTATTTGGTGCTAAGTCATTCCCACAGAATACATTTAGAAACATATACATAATAATACATTCATAAACTTGTAACATAACATCATCTTATAAAGAGTAGCTCCTTAAATTTAAGATCCATCATGTGAGAATTGTCTTTATCACAAAGGGATCTATCTTTTAGTGAGAATTGTCCTTATCACCATATTTAACATTCATAAGAAGGATTAATAACTTCATAAGCTTTCATAACTTGTAATTGAACCTTCATTACTTAAAGTCATACTTCATTAGAACTCTATATGAAAATTGGGTGGGTTTAATGCATGTAGACTTTAAATCATGTAACTCAAGGGGACTATGCATGAATATATTGAAAATCATCAACTTCAAACATTCTCAACACCCACCATAATCATTCCTATCATCTTTTAAACATAGATAGGGAAACCTGAAATTCATCTTATAAAATCGTCAACTTCATTGCATCTCATGATATCATAACATTCATAACTTTGAATATCTTAAAAATAGCTCATAGTAATAAACCCTTAAATTCAACTCATTCACTTTTATTCAATAGATTAAGATTCTCAATATAAATCATGTTTAATAGGAGTAATAGAAATTGCCCATAAGAAATTAACTTTAAAATTTGAAGTATTTAGTGAAAAGGGTTTTGGGCCTCCATGGGTGGAAGAACCCATAGATGAAGAACTGACATACCTTAAGGCCTTGTAGTATGATGAAGGAGACTTAAAAAGGTTTGAGAGAATCACCTTGATGCTTGTTCTTCAATGGATGAGGTTTGAACCCTATGAATTTGGAAGAACTTAATGGAGGAATTTTAGAAAGGTTTTGGGAGAGTTTGGGAGCGATTTAGGGCTAAAAATGATGGAATTTTTATGGGTCCCATATATAAGGGTGTTGGGATATGTCACAATTTCCCTCACTTAATTTTTAAAAATTTCAAAAAAATTTACACATAGGGGAACAAGTGGGTAATGCAGACTTGCTCCCTCTAAGGTCATTTTTGCACGAAGTTCAATTTTTTCCTTTGTTTGACCTAGGAATGAGTTTAGGAAACTTTTGTACTATTTGGCACCATCCCCACGATGCATATTCGTCGCACACTTTTCTGATTAAGGAAAAATCAATCGAAAAATTATTTTTTGATACGGTTGACTTAAAAATTGAAGGAGACCTTTTACCTCTTGAAAAATAATACAAACTTGGATTTGCCAAAAAAATGTATGAAAAATTTGATACTCAACAAATACACCATAAGGATGTTTTGAGTCGCTTGGGAGGTGTTAAATAAGCAAACTCCGCTAACGATAATGTTGATCCCACCTGGCACCAAAGTCAACAACACATGTCCAGAGCATATCCTCTAGTACCTGAATAGCCCTCTTAGACAACCTGTATATCTGAGGGTGAAATTTCATAATCAAATCCAATCGAGTTTACAATCCATGCTATAGGGCCTTCCTAAAGTAAGATATGAACAAGGAACCCCGATCAGACACAATAAAGACAAGTACTCCATGAAGTCTAACAATCTAACTGATATAAAGATAAGCTAACTTTTTTGTCGTGTACTTAACCTTGACCAAAATGAAATGAGCAGACTTCATCAAATGATTCACAATCATCAAAATGGATTCACAATTACCCACGATAGTGGGTCCATAAAGTCCATAGTGATCCCCTTCTACTTTCATGTAGGAATGGTCATCCTCTGAAACTCATCCTTGGGTCTCTAGTGCTCACACTTAATATGCTAGCATGTCAAACACTTGGACACAAACTCAGTGATGTCCTTCTTTATTCCACACCACCAATAGTGTTGACTCAAGTCATGATACATCTTTGTTGCTCTAGAATGGATGGAATATCTAGCACAAGGAGCCTCTTCAAGTATCAATATGATTAAGTCACCCACTTTTGGCACACATATCCAATTCCCAATCCTCATAACACAATCAACATCAAGCACAGACTCCTTAGTCTCACCTCTAGTCACCTTGTATTGAATGAGGCACAACTTTTCATCCTCAAACTGCCGCTCACGGATCTGATCTATCAAAGAAGAGCAGGTCTCTAACAAAGAAAGCACATTGCCCTCATCAGCAAGATGTAGTCTCACCAACCCATTGGCTAATCTTTGAACATATCTAGACAAAGGCCGTTTCTTAACCTGGATAGTCGCAAGGCTCCCCATACTAGAATCCTTCCTATTTAAAGCATCGACCACTACATTGGCTTTTCTCAGATGGTATAGAATAGTTAAATCATAATCCTTTAGAAGCTCAATCCACCTTCTTTGTCTCAAGTTCAAGTCCTTTTGGTTGAAGATGTATTGTAAGCTGTGGTGATCGGTAAATATCTCATGATGAACACCATACAAATAATGTCTCCATAGCTTCAAAACAAAGACGAGAGCCACCAACTCTAGGTCATGGTTGGGACAGTTCTTTTCATGAGTTTTCAATTGCCTTGAGGCATAGGAAATCACCTTCCCTCTCTGCATCAAAATACCTTCCTAACCCAATCCCCAATGCATCAATATACCCGGTGAAATCAACACCCTTCTCAGGCAAGGACAAGACAGGTGTAGTAGTCAACAAATCCTTAAGCTTTTGGAAGCTATCCTCACACTCATCTGACCAATGAAATGTCATATGTTTCTTAGTGAGTCTGGTCAATAGGGCAACTATAGTAGAGAAACCCTAAACAAAACACCGATAATATCCAACTGAACCTATGAAGCTACAATCTCTATGGTGGAGGTAGGTCTAGTCCATCCTCTAACAACCTCAACCTTCGCCGGATCAACCTTTATGCTCTCCTTAGACACCATATGCCCTAAAAACGCTACAGAACTGAGCCAAAATTTGTAGTTAGATAACTTAGCATAAAGCCTCTCGTTCTTGAGCCTCTAGAGTATGATCCTCAAATGCCTAACATGGTCGACCTTGATCTTGGAATAAACCAAGAAATCATTATAAATACGATCACAAAAGAGTCCAAATAAGGTCAAAAAACTCTATTTATTAGCTCCATGAATGTCGCAGGCACATTGGTCAACCCAAATGACATAATCAGAAACTCATAGTAACCATATCTCATCTGGAAGATAGCCTTAGGGATTTTGGGTAGTTTGATCCTCAATTGATGATACCCGAACCTCAGATCAATTTTAGAGAACACTGTTGCACCCTAGAGTTGGTCAAATAAATCATCAATTTTGGGAAGAAGGTATTTGTTGTTGACAATCACCTTATTCAACTGTCTATAGTTGATGCACATCCTCATAGAACCATCCTTCTTCCTCACAAATAGAACTAGAGCACCCTATAAGGATACACTAGGATGAATAAACCCCTTATTCAAAATATCCTAAAGTTGATCTGTTAGCTCCTTCAATTCTGTAAGAGATTGCCACATGATAAGGAGGAATAGAAATGAGCTTAGTGTCCAACTCAACATCAATATTAAAATCAATGTCCCCATCAGGAGAAACACCTAGAAGATCAATAGAAAATATATCCATGAACTCTCGGACCACAGGAATAGACTCTATCGAAAGTTAATCAACACTAGCCTCACGAATAAAAGCCAAATAGGATAAGCAACTTCTATTAATCAACTTCTGAGCCCTAATATAGGAGATAACTTTGCTAGGATAGAAACCACATGAACCCCTCCACTAAATTCTCAGGCCACTAGGCACAGCTAGAATAATTATCTTGGCATAAAAATAAAAAATATCATGATACCAATAAAATCAATCTATGCTCAAAATGATATCAAAATCTAACATATCAAGAATAATCATGTCCAGCAAGTATAATACCCCACCAAAGCCACAAGACAAGATTGGTAAACCTAATCCACCACTAAGGGATCTCCTATCGAGTAGAAATATGCACATGCACATGCATATGATTACATAATAAATCAAACCCAGAAGAGAAGTATGTGGAAACATACGAATAAAAGAATCCAAGATTAAATAATAAAGATGCAGGTCAATGATAAACTGTGAAAATACCTGTGATAGCAACATTCAAAGCCTCTACCTCGGGCCTCTCTGAAAAAGTATAACAGTAGGCACCACGACCTCCAATCAACTGAAATATGCCTCTACTACCCTGATGAACTAATGCATCACTAGCACTTCTACCAAGGGCATACCACATCTACTTGATGGAACTCTATCACGCCCCCTAATCTATGGGAATACACCTCTAGCTGGAAATGTTGAATCCCTTATTGGTGTTGTTGAATAAGTGTGGCATGCGCCAGAACAAGTCTGCAAGAGGCACTGTCTAATCATATGGTCAGGATCCCCAAAATCATAACAAGATATCGTAGTGGCCTTCTGTTACAAAGATCCGAATGGAATACTATAGCCACTCGGACTTGTCGATCTTTGAATGCTAGATGAGCCAAAACTACCCTTTGAAGTCGGTAAGGATGCATGCATCAGACCTCGATACTAGGATGGACTACCTCCTTGATGAAACCCTCTACCTCATGATGAGGTACCAGAATAGTGACATGTAGCTTGGGCCCTCTTGGGATCCCCAAACTCCTCACAAATCATCAACTCTGCCTCATTTGTGGTACTCACAATTGTCTAAAAAGAGGCTCTCTCACGAGTTGATATAAAGATATAGGATCTAATGGAGAAAACTAAACCTAACACAAACCTGCAGACTCTTTCCACCTCAGTAGGGATCAAGGATATGCCATGGTGAGACAACTAACAAAATTCGGCCTCATACTCAGCAACAAAGATGTTACCCTAGGTCAAACTCTCAAATCTCATCTATCTCTCCTCTCAAATACTCTAAGGAATAAAATAATCTTGAAAGCCACCTGAGAACACATCCTACTCTATCAGAGGGGATCCAACTGGTCTAGTCCTCATGAACGTCCTCCACCACTCCCTAGTAATGAGTTGAAGAACAACAAATTTGACACCTCTGGGATCAACTAGGGCCACACCCTTCAAAATCTCATGGCGTAGCGTCAAAAACTCATAAGCATCATCACCCTTACCACCCTGAAACTAGGGCGGTTTCATCTTTTGAAACCTCTTAAAACTCTGTTGGTCATCAACTGGAAGGACTAGTTTTGGAGTAATTTGTACCGGTGTAGGAACCAATAGTGGTTAGCTCACCTGATCATAAATAGTAGGACCCTGAATCATAAGAGCCTATCTATCTACCCAGGTTTGTGAACCTCCTAATTTACCTGTAGCACTACCAGTCTGTGTCATGCCTTGAAGCACATCTAAAACCCTCAACAAAGTATCTTATAGTAATGGTGCAACTGCATACTCAAGAGAAATCTAAGCTCCTCTAACCTAGAACTTGGGCTTAAGTGAAATACCTCTCTCATAGTCTTAGGTTGGTGCTTCTACTCGACCTCAGCCCCTACCTTGGCCTCTAGCTCTGTCGCTACCTCTACCTTGAGCTGGGGCCTCAATAATAATTTCAAGGGTTGTCTCTCCTCCATAAAAAACTAATGCTCTAATCCTAGTCATCTGACAAAAGAACACGTGTCACTCAACACTAACTCAAGAATTCAGGCATGATTGAATTGAAAGAAATAAAACATGATTTTTCTAATGGTCTCTATAGCCTCTCAATGATAAGCAATGAACATCTTTGAGCTGATGGACTTGTCCACATGTAAGACCTATGAACTTGGGGCTCTGATACCAAATTGTCACGATCTAAAATCAGATGTGATGACATTTGCCTTTAACCTACTGATACAAGTTATCCTAAACAGGTAATAACAAAGTAATATGAAAGCTAAAGAAATAATACAATCTAAATAGCAGAGGATTAAGGCATAAGGCACATACACATAGTCTAAAATCATCTTAGAATTGGTGTCACATATACAAGCCTCTATTACAAAAGAATCAGAAAGAAAAATAATATAAGTCCCAATAGTTTTAATTTCTCGAATGGAACAAAACAATAAGGAAGTGTAACAGTCTTGAGAGTAGGATGGAACAGACAAGCAACTCTCTCTCAATCTATCACAAACTTGGTCCATAAGAAAATAGAAACATCAACTGGATCTGGGCTCACAACCTACACACATGTGTAGAAACAACGGTGAGTACCAATAAGTACCCAACAAGAGGATCTAAATGTAGGTAGATAATAAAGAATTCAAGTACTCCTTTCATCCTAACCACATACCTCCAAAACTACAAACTTGCACGCAGAAAAAGCCAACATACACATAATATATATATATATATATATTCACAGTCTGAATACAGAATATTCTGCTTGATCAATCACATAAATTACAAGAACAGAGTCAATCAACATATAATAGTTAGTACGATTACCACAATTAAAACAAGGAAAGAGATAGAATGGAATGCCATGACATTCAAGCAACATAATGCAATGTCAAATAATTGTGATGCATGTCTGTCCTATAATATACATCCACTGATATAATCAGATCGGAACCAATGAGGGGCCACATATGGACCATATATCTGTCGAAATTATTTTCCTTCGATATTTATCTTTTATATCTAGTCAGAACCATTTATGTTCAGGGTTTTTTTCTTTTCTAGCCAGAACCACTTTCCTTCAACTTTTTTCCTTTTTTTCTTTTTCTAAGTGGAACCATTTTCCTTAGGTTTTTCATCAATAATGGAACATCAAGCAACATATTGTCACAACACATCACTTTCATAGGCATGAGAATATGTAAGATGTCCACATAAATTATTTATTCAATAATCAAACAATCAATTCTCATTGTTCTTTCAACACTTGAATCATCATCGAAAGTGTCACACGATAGTTACATCATACCATAGATCAAGTTTCAAATAACCACTTTATCATCATAGCTTAGGACTAGTTCTCATTTAATCCACATTTCACTAGTATTCATTTCAACAACTTCAACAAATGTTAGATTATGCAAACTAGCCCAACATCACATATAGAAACTTCAATAGATGTTTCCACATTAACATGAGGCAAAGCTCAATAATTAGATCAATATGAGCAATTTTCACTTCTAACAATCGAGAATTACAAACTCAATCCACATTATCAACTCAAGGATCATTCTCATTGACAAGTATGCATCAATTCAAGAGTCAATTCATACATATTATCACATCAATATATACATTACCCTATCATATTCACTAAATTATTTCATTAATCTCCAAACACGCAAGAAAGAAGATACCAAGTTCAATTAAACTCAACAAGGTTTAGAAAACTACTGGCCTCAAAATAGCCAAACAATCAATCCAACAAGAGTGTCTTTCCCCTCCGAATCAAATCTAGCACACCACAATCTAGTAAAAAAATAGGCTTATAATCACATTTCAAAAATAACTACATCAAAATCAACTGATTTGGGAAAAAGGGCAAAATGGTTCAAAATTTTAATACTAAAAATCGAGGCCAAAATTTGGAATTTCTTAAAATAAAACATCCCTCACGTAATTAAAAATTTATAGGTGAAAAATATTTTGAAAACAGGGCTTAAATGAGCTAATAATCACCATTTTGTGAAAAATCTAAGTCCACAAAAAATCTCAAATTTACTCAATTGAAAACACCAATTTTGAGGTTAAAATCAAGAAATAATTAATGAACAATAAAGAGGAGAGTCGAAAATACCTTTTTTCAATAAAATCTTCTTAAAAAAACCAAGTGAAAATCGTCTAACCCGAGCTCTCAAAGTTCAAAAATGGAGAAAATGCCTAGAAGTCATGATCAGGGCCTGAAACCAGGTCTATAATGTCGCTAACACGACAAAGTGTCGCTTAAGTGACACCCACCAATAGGGTGGCATAGCGCTATAGTGAGCCCTATCATCGCTTGACCAAGCCATCACTAAAGTGAGGCCTGAGACACTAGATACACAACAAATTTCACAAATTTAACAAAAGCTCGGAATCAACTCTTGAGATTCGCTCGGAACTCTTGCACACAAATCATATGTACAACCCTACAAAATTTGACATTCTAAACTCAATGGAATCATCATAAATCGAAATTGAGGTCTTCTTGAGTCGGAATTCAATAAGGCACAAGTGCTTGAAATACTAAGACACTACAGGAATACCCAAAAATTATGACGAATCTCATTCTAACACTAAAATTACCTCCCGGAACCAATGGAATCATCAAAAACTCAATTTGAGCACCGAAACTAAAAACATTGACCAAAGTCAAATCTAAGTCAAAACGTTAACTCAATTTCCAACTTTTGACCTAAAATCTACATAACAACTCCAAATTTGATTTTGATAACTCCCTAGATCAATTTTCGTATTTCAAAATTGATGTAATGGATAAAATTTTGTTCTGAGACTTGAATCTCTGAATGACTCAAATTTTAAAATCAAGCAAACTTAAGCCTTCAAATTATTTTTTTTAGCAAAAACTCAACTTTTTACAAGATTCCCAAAAAAATAACTTTCAAAACCAATCAAACATGACTCGAGGCCGCTGACAGGAGGGATAAAATGGTAATTTTATTTAAAATATAAAAAATGACCTTTAGGGTCATTACATTAATTCTCTATGATATTTTGTTAGTATATTGATACCTTATTGGTATAATATAGGATTGAACTCTTTTTTTTAAGAAATAATTAAGAGAAAATCATTAAAGTCATAATCTTATTTATTAAACTCTAAACTTTGATGGTATCTATATACTCTGATGGTATCAAGGAGTAATTTAACAGATTTTTCACTGAAGCACTATTTATTCTTTCTTGATGTCATAATTTTATATATATACTCTAATGATATTAAGGTGTAAATGAGTGGTGTTTTCACTAAACTATTGTTTCTTCATCCTTACTACCATAAGAGTCTTTGAAGCATTACATGTTCCTCTTTGATGTCACCAGAGTTTATACATTCTAATCAAAAAGTGAGTAATGTTTTCAGTGAAGCACTGTTTCTTCCTTTTTTATATCACTAAAATACATAATGTTTATATATATATATATATATATATATATATATACACTCTCATGTCATCAAATGCATGAGAATAATTAAAAACAGGGATTATGAAAGTAAAGATATAGGCAGTTGTAAATAGTTTTGCTCGTTGGGCTATAAGTGTTATTTTCCCTTAAAGTTTATCTACTCATAAAATACAAAGACATATCAAAGTATAGTAGAATATTGGTCAAAGTCAGGACAAGATAGGATATCCAGCAAGAGAATCTCGTATTTGTATGGACATCAATCTTAGTCAAATGGCCATAAACTAATTGAATAACGTAGGTTAAGCTTAATGTCCGGCTTATTATGTGTTATTGTGATCCTAAAATCTGAAAATCCACCCCCCCCCCCCTTTTTTTTTTCCCTTGATTCTTTGGAACCTTAAAGGGATCTTACCTTTTGGGATATGCTTAAGGCTAAATATCTCTAGGAGAAATGTATTATCTATGTAGTCTTAATGTACTTAAAAAATTGATTAATTCTGAATCTTGAGTTTCTTTTTAATTAGCGATCTAATAATAAGAAACCTATCCCATTCAGTTACTTGGTAGAAAACTAAAATAGTCATAATGTAATGGATAATGTGCTTTAATTTAGAGGCACATGAAAGCTTTTCTTCCAAAATTGTTTGAGACAAGGAAGCAATTAATAAATGATGAAGTAGCAACCCTGTGATTCACCTTTTTCTTGATGCCATGAGACGTACACCTTTGGAGGATGTCGAGGGAGGTTTTTGAGTTTTAAGTCTTTAATATGAAGGGCTCAGAAGGCAAATTACTAACAGTTTGTTTGTCTAGATTGCCATAATAAAATGTTATCATAAAAAATGATTGTTATAAAAAAAATCTAATGATACTAATTGAAAGGTAATCAACTAGTATTATTAGTAAACCTAGTTAAGCATCTATAGAAAAGTTTGGTTCTGGTCAATATTTTGTGCAGTCCTTTTAGACTTATTACTTTGCTACTACTTTTTACTTCTTTTTAGAAGCAATAAATTAAACTACTAGAAAACAAAACAGAGAATGATCCCCTTTCTCTCTTACTTGGTCTGACGGAGAGGGGAAAGCGTGACTCTTCATTTTACTATTAAAAAATAAAATGAATATAATTTGGATGCATGGATAGTTTTGGAATTCAAAATTTTGGGGTACTGTTATCATAATGTTAAAATATAATAGATGAACGTAAAAAAAGAAAAGAAATTGAGCATCCCATCCGAAACCTTAATACAACGAACTTAGTGATTTGGGATACCATAAATTCTTTTAAAATTTATTACAAACATTGTCGTATTTTCTAATATATAATGTAAACTTTGTAGAAAAAAAGAACAATAAAATTAATTGAACTCGCCCGCATACAAAGTTATTACCACATTGAAGACTTTTATTAGCTTAGTTAATTGACTATCTGAATTTTTATTTTATTGATGAGAGTTTAATTCTTCACCTTGTACGAAAGAAGAAGCAAACAATCTTTCTAGAAGTTTGGAAAAATAAGATTTAATTTTACGACTGGCAATATATGGCTTTTTGTAGGTAGTTGGTGATGAAACTTGTTGCAATATATATTTGCAGTTGGAGCGACCACTCAGCTAATGCATCTCCCATGTGTCCCTTACTCTCTTGCTCCTTCCTTTCCTTACACAATTCCGCATCATCCATTCCTTCAACTTTAATTTAACTTAATCCAATTAAATATTAAAAATAAAATAAAAGGAAGCAACTGTACGACTTGGTATTATGATTTATGAATATTCCTAGATCTAGTGACCAAGAATATATCACCAGCTGGTAGATTTAATGATTTAGTAAAATCTACAGATATTATTCAGCCCTATGAAACGATGAATTTTAACCCTACTCAGGGGCTATAAATCCGCACCCATCAGTTTTTGCTCAAATAGTATAATGCATTGTGTTAAGAAATTTATTAAAAATGTATAAATATTAGCATTGTTTTCAAAAACGTTTTTGAAGCGAGTCTTGGAGCGGGGCGTACTAAAAATACTTTGAGGGATAAAATGAAGGCGCTGATCTTTAGGGCATAAGTTCTAGAATTTGGGGCGTAATTTCTGGTCACAATAACGCACTTTAGGGGTTAAGGTTGTACAATATTTTCTGAAATATATAAGAAAATAAAGTAACTTTCGTAACTTTTGGATAATCATGCTTCAAATTGATAGGATAGAGATTTCATAGCATTTTCTTTGTATGAAATATATTAACATTAATCAATGCAAATATCAGTTGAGGGTTGAAAAGATTAGTATATATGGAGATGGATGATATTTTTATTTTAAAAGTTATCTCGACTAGTATCATTTTTTGTGTTGTTACCTTTCTCAAATAATAATTACAATATTTCTCTATATTATTGGTGATTTATTTAAATTTATTTGCAGAATTATTTAAAATCTTACTTCTACTTATTTTCTTAGTATCAAAACTATAAAATTTAAACTATATGAGATATATACATCCCGTAAATCCATGTGACTTACGCCTCGCCCTATATTACAAAAAACGTCTCACCTCACGCTTCTGCCTTTTAAGACACAAATACTAAGTTTAGAACCAAGTTATTAATACTTAAAATTATATTCTGCCTCCGCCTGTAATCAATACTGACAACTTTGATACTCATAATGACATAATCATTTCATACTTTTAATTAACTAAGGGAGTTTCATTTCTATGCCATTAACTAATTCCAAGTATGCTCTCTCTCATTCAAGAAAAGCGGTAAAGACTTATATAATTATATTGACGAACCATCTTCAGATTGAAAATAAAATATCGTAACTCAGCTTATCGAGTTAGTAAATTTTGGTATTCGAAATTTAAAAAATGAAAGAGTAGGTACCAATTTTTAAGATTAAAAAAAATGGACTTATTGTGATCGGCGGCTTCAAACACAATTTTTTTGGGTCTGAACAGACGTTTTCAAACACCTTTCTAATATCATTGAAATAAAATTTATAATTTATAAGTTAACATTTATATTGTATTGTATATTAAGTGTGGATTCAATTTTCACTTCTTTTTTTTCCATCTCACACCCACACGTATTATGAAAAACACGTTTGTAATACTTGTAATGCCTGGTATGATGTTATTTTGACCACGTAACAAACTTTCATGTTTGCAGAATTGCGAGTCCATGCAGAATACACATCTGGCTGGACAAGGATGCGACCTTGTCTTTTTCTCTCTTTTTAACTAGAGTAATAAATATATGTAAAAGTTTAAGTTATAGTAGTATATATTATTCGTGTAAAGATTTTTTTTTATACAATCTTAAAAAAATAATTATCTAGTAGAAATAAGTAAAAGAGATCTGCTAGCATAAAATTGCCTATACTAATGATGTATATAACTCTTTTCTAATTTGACAACTCTTTAATTTAAAAGACATTTTGATACATTATATGTATATATTTTTAGTTTAATATCAAAAGTCAATTTTTTAGAAAAATTTTATGGTAAATCAAAAACATAAACAAATTTAAACAAGTATATATAAACAAAGAACAACGTCTTTTCTTGTGTTTGGTTTGACCAAGTACAATCTTTTGTTACTTCTTGTGATATTTCTTGGTTACATATAATATACATATCGGTATTAGAATTTCACGAGAAGTAGCAAAATGGTTGGCGCCTTAGCCTAACACCCTCAGCTCAGCCAAAGCTAGAATAGATCCCTCCCGATCCTACTATAACTATACATGTAAAATAAGGACAATATTATATATTAAAGAGTAAAAACTAGTCTATTAACAGAGAGAATTATCCTTGTTTTCTGGTACGAGTTGCTCGATATCTTCATTGTCATCAAAATCAGTTAGAACTGTTCCTGTGAGATCTTTAGCTCTATGTGCTTCAAAATCCCAGTCTGTACGAATCAAAACCAACAACATTGTCACCATACACGACGCCTGCGCAGCTAATAACCCCAGCCATAGACCTTCAAAATCAAATCCCCCATAAAAACTTAGCCAAATAGCCACTGGCATTCCCACAAGATAAAAACAACCCAAATTAATATTCGCACCGACTTTCGGCCTTGCAGTTCCTCTCAACACTCCACACCCAGTAGTTTGCGGGCAGTTCCCAATTTCACAAAGCCCAATTATCGGCAAAACTAGAGAGGTCAATGCGATAATCTCTTTGTCTTGAGTGAACATTTTAGCCCAAATTTTCCTTACTGTAACCGCAAAAAACAGAGCTGAAAAGCCCAATATGAAGCTGCCAGCAAGGCCTACAATTGCTGCAATTTTGGCTTTTTTTGGTTGTCTAGCACCTAGCTCATTGCCCACTCTAGTTGATACGCTGAAACTAAGAGAAGATGGAAAAATATAAATCAATGAAGTGGTTTGAATCAAAATTCCCATTGAAGCAACTGTAGCTCTTGGATTTAGTAAAATTCCACAAAGCAAAATCATGATTTCGTACCACCACCATTCTAGGCAAACCGAAATACAGCTAGGAATTGCCAAATTCAGGAGTTTTTTCCATCCTCTGAAACACTCTGTTGACAAATTCTCCCAAGTCTTTTTGTACACACCGGTGAAGACAATATAGGTAGTTAAAGCAATTACAAGGTTGAAATTAGTCCAAACGGAACCAAGGGCAATTCCCTTGACACCTAAATTAAGTTTAGTAACAAGAAGGAAATTTATCGGTACGTGGAGCAAAATTGCCAGAATCGCACAATATGTGAGAGGCAATGTTATGGATTGAGACCTAAGATAAATACGCAATGGATGAAGTAAAGATTGCGCGAATAAATCAGGCACTGAGTATAATAGGTAATGTTGGGCTTCCGTGGCAATATCTTCATCTTGGCCACAGTAAAGCAGAATGGTTTTCATGTTGACCCAAAGTAGAGCTATAGGAAATGAAGTTAAAATAAGCAATAGTATAGTTCTCTGTAAGGTAAGTCCAAGAAGATTGTATTTTTTGGCACCAAAAGCTTGTCCACAAATTGGCTCCATTCCCATGGCTAAGCCAGATAAGATTGAATATCCAGTTATGTTAGCGAACCCGACAGCTAGGGAGCCGCCAGCTAGAGCTAAGCCGCCTAGTCGGCCAAGGAAGAGCATGGAAATTAAGGAACGAGAGTAAAGAAGGAGACCAGTGAGTATCATGGGGAAAGCAATATTAGCTATAGATTTTGCCTCATTAAAGACCAGGGAGAAATGGGTATTTTTAATCTTGTGGGGATCCTCCTCTTCCTCATGATTTTTGTCATGCAATTTGTTTGTTGGGCTTTTGGGGATCAAAAGGGTGAACATGTTGGTCTCTTTGGAATTGCATGTGGCAGAGAGTATTGGTGGACTTGTCTGGTTGCACATTCTTTTTTAGTTGTTTTTGGAACTTATATGTATCCAGTTATAACTCCAACGGGCAAGAGAAATAAGCAGAGAGAGAGTTGTTAGATGGGTGATTTTAAGTGGAGGAATGAAAGGGTTTTTTATAGGGACATTGAAGGAAGCTTTTTTTCTTGTTTGGAGGTTGGGTAGCCTTACCACTAAGTCAAAATTTGAAAATTGATTTCGTCAACTATATGATTATGTGTTGAATTTACTTCATCAGTTGCGATCTCAATATATGTGATGCAATTTAACTCAATATGGCATAAGTTTTCTAGAAAATTTTGGTCTTAAATAAGGCTAAGATATGTGTGCAACTATAAATCATAATTAACGCTAAATAAAAATTTTAAAGTGAAATTATTTTCAAATGTTTGTGTTACTTTTTTAGTCCATTTAAATGGAAACGTATTTTTTTTGGTATTTTTTTAATTTCAATTTTCATATCACACGTTTAAAATCACAAGATTAAAGATATTTTGGTATACATATTTTTTACTATAAAATTAAAAAAAAATCCATTCTTATATTTTATATAAATTAAAATCAGATAAATAAATTAAAACGAAGAAAAATATTTCTCTTTCTTTAAAACAAACTACTCCCTCTGTCCCATATTATATGAACATCTTTCTGTAAATATTTGTCTCATATTATATGGACACTTACTAAATTAGGATAGAATTAATTATTTTTTTTTCATTTTACCCCACCATTAATTAGTATATTAATGATTTTTTCTAATTTAATTTAATGTACATTGATATAAATGAAGAGCAAAATGATAAAGTCTACTAGTGTATTAATGATTTCTTAATAATCGTGTAAAATGAAAAGTGTTCATATAATATGGGACGAAAATAATAAAAGAAAGTACATATTTTCATAAATTGGGGCAGAATGAGTAATTGTTATCGAGTATCTATAGAGTAACTTTTTATATTCAACTATGGGTAAGAATGGGTAGGCGTTCGAGTAGTACGAATTAAATATGAAAATTTTGATTTGAATTTTTTACTTTCGATTGAAAAATATTACAATCCAAATAAGATTGTATTGTATTATAATTAAAATAAGGTTTAAATTTACTTCTGGATTAATCGATTTAGATATTTCAAATTTTTTAATTTTGACTTTTGAGTCTTTAAGGTTGTACACCACACTTACTTAACAACATCAATTTACCAAATAATTTTTTAGTATAACTTTCTATAACTAACAAAGATTAAGATTACTTTGCCACTCATTATATCGTGTAATTTTATATTGGATTTAATTAATATTGTAATGAATATAACATTAATCTATTAGATCTTTAGAAATTGAACTTAATAGTTGAACAAATATCCAATACTAAATCTAACATCCAATCCGAAATTCTTAAAGTTTAAAAATGAATCAAATTTTCAAAAAATTTGAATTTCGGATCAGCCAAACTTATGCGAACCCTAGACCATGGGACTATTTTTACACTGTAAATTCTTTTACATTATCAAATTATTTTAGAAGAAACTAAGGTAATCATTCATAATCCATTAAACTAATAACCTGAAAAATAGCACGAAGTGATGTACTTATGCATCCGGTTAAATGATGTGAAAATTTATTACATCTTCCTAATTTGAATTAATTTAAATAAAATTGGGTGTTGTATCATTGTACTGTTAATACCAATAAGAAGCCAAAACCGAAAAAACACTGTTGATGAACAGTAGGATGACTTGGAATTCAGTTAGTGTACAGTAGCACGAGTATACAGAATTTGGCAGGACGTTAATATAAAGGGATAATGGAGGATCTCTTGTAGGGCAGCGAAGTCGTAAGGGCCAGCGACAAAAGCAACTTTTGTACTGTTACAATTTAGAAAAAAGACTCAAACCACCTTTTCATTTTCATTGCTTCGTAAAAAAAAATATGGAGAAAAAATTTTCATTAAATTATAAAAGAGTTAACTAGAAGTCAAAAATATTCAGCTCCTATC
Organism: Solanum aculeatissimum; assembly: GCA_038996855.1. Classification (NCBI taxonomy): domain Eukaryota; kingdom Viridiplantae; phylum Streptophyta; class Magnoliopsida; order Solanales; family Solanaceae; genus Solanum; species Solanum aculeatissimum. Next base: position 5,343 of record JBCEWC010001530.1, on the reverse strand, counting down.
ACAAATATATAAAATTTAATTATTTTTTTTATATATAATTTTACAATGATAGAAATTCAGACGAATCCTTCCTATAATTAACCTAACCAGCTAGCTCTACCCATAGGAAATGAAAAACGCGGAGGAATTGGAGTAATTAATAAGGATTGTCCAATATTTTTAGCGGCACGTCTCACCGAAAGGCGAAAGCCACCGCCTTATGAATCCATTTGCCACTTCTTCACTTACTTACCAAGCAAAGGATCCTTATTTCTCCCTTTTCATGATTCATAACCCCTTTTAATCGTCCTTAGATTATTTTCGTTTTTTGTCTGCTTATTACTGATCAACACTTCTTAATATAGAATTCTATGAGTTCACACTCTTTAACAACTTTTAACCTCAGCAAACTTTACATTATCGGATTTATGCCCTTACTAAAGTAATTTTAGTGCTTATTTTTAATTGATTTTTCTTAACAATAAAATGTTATGTGGGATCCCACAAGGGTTAAATGAGAATGATGCCACTAAATTGTTTCCAAATAAAAAAAATTGATATTTTTTTTGGAACGAACTGAAAAGAAAAAACATTGCATAACTTGAAACAGAAAAAATAATATATATATATCGTTATTTTGTTCAATAGACAATGAGATTCTAGCTATGAGATCATGTGTATACATTAAATTAGTATATACTTTTTATGGTGAGGTGATTTAATGAAATAAAACACATGTTAATTTATCAAGGATAGATAAAATAAACTCTAAATTCAAACACATACTGGCCAGGTGCGGGTAAGTTTCACCCGTGTACTTACTATGCTTTTTTTGTTTGTTTTAAACACCATTTACCCCTTTTCTTGACGCCTTTTGAGTGTCATCTCTGTTATGCTGCATGGAATTGAGCCATTAGAATTAACCACAAAAGATAGGTGTGGTACAATCAACAGAGCGTCTTATTTTAGTATCATTTTGTTGCAATAAATAGGTATGGTACGTAAGAACGGAGGATGCCCAATTTAGTAACAAAATATTCTAGTCTAGTAGAAATTTAACAATACATATGGAGGGTCTAACTATAAGAAGGAAACTGAACAAGTCAGCGCACATTTGGAATCATCTAATTGAGGGAAATTCCAGAGTCCTACTTCCACATTGTTGTTGGTTCATTTGAGTCAAATGTTGCTATAGTTAAGTGGCCAACATAGTCACAGCCACGGGTTTACCTGGACCGACTTGGTTCGAATTTTTAAATATTAAATTAAATTATTTGTGTCGAGTTTTTAAATATATAAATCAAATCAAATCAATAAAACTTGAGTTTTTCAACCTCTGATTTCTCGGGGTTTTTTTAAAAATTTCTTGGAGTTTTGTACTTTTTTTTTTCAAATTCTCGTGTTTTTGAGTTAATTTTTTGATAAAGTATTTATAAAAACATATAATTAACTTAAGATTTAAATATTTCTTTAGTCCTACCAAAATACAAAAATCTAGGATGTTTTTTACGAAAACCACAAAATATGATATTAGTGAAGGCACAAAAATATTCAACAAAAAATAATAATGAGATTGCATAAAATAAATATTGCAAATAAACAAGTCATAATGAAGATGATCGTAATTTTAAAGTACTAAATCATGTTAAAATAAATCATAATAAAAATATCATAACTTTAAAGTACTAAATCATGCTAAAATAAGTGCAATACATTTTAAAACACTTACAATACACCTATATGGGATGCAAATTCATTTTTATACACACATCTATATTACATGCATAATTCGTTTTTAACGCATAATGCAATTTTTTTTACCCAAATAAATAAATATAATACATATATAATTCACTTTTAATACATAGTACAATTTCTATAGATGATAAATATTTTCTAAATATGGTATACCTAGATATGCATGCATATATATATCAAATAATGTGGATTGGCTTAGTCTCAGGTTGGTTTTTTAAAGTTAAAACCAAACCAACTATAGTTAGATTTTTTTTCCAACACCAAATCAAATCAAACTAAATCATTAGTTGGGTTTTTTCTCTCGGATTGACTCGATTTGTAATTTGATTTGATTTTCAATTTGATTTTGTTCACCCCTAGTCACAGGTCACAAATTCCCCCTCCATTTCAATTTACGTGACATATTTGATATAAAATAAAATTTAAGAAAGTTAAAAAGACTTGAAAAATATGTGGTTAACAACATTTTTTGATTATTTATCTTATTATAAATCATTTCAATAAAATTTTCAAAGAAAACTTTTAAAGTTATCTTTTTTTATATACAAAACAATCTTTTAAGACAAACTTATAAAAACATATGTGACATAAATTGTGAATACAATCCATATATGATATCTCATGAGTCCACATGAGTGGTAGTGACCTGGTCATACCAGCATAAACGTGTAAAAAATTAGTGGGACGTAAACTGAACAAATAACTAAAAACGTGTAGAAGTTTTGGTTCTTTACAATCAAAGTGTCATAATTTATGAAACGCTCTAGACCATTAACCTCCGTTCATACTTCATAATCCTGTTACTTTAATTACTTTTATGATGGATTAATTATGAGTTCCCACTGAAAACAAATAAAGAGCAATTAGCTAGTCAATAATATGTTTGGTCCAATATTAACGCCCGCTCTTTAGCATTTCAATTATGATATCATAGTAGTTATGTTCAAATTTGTGCAATTAAGAGGAAAATATCACATATCCATTAGTTAAGTTTGAATTTAATTTTTATATATACTAGTGAAATCATCTGCGCTTTGCGCAATTATATATAACTTAATAGTTTTTTATTTTAAATAAAGTAGTGTGTAATATTTATGTTTAGATAAGTGACAGAGAAGACAATAAAGATCTTTGTCTCTATCCTGAAAATGATAGTTCTTTCATTTACCTTCACTATGAAAAATAAAAATTCTTTGTTTCTTTTCTAGTACAAACATTTCAGACGTACAACATAGAATTTTTTTAAAAAAGGGGATATATAAATGATGAAGTAAATGGAATAAGTGGTTATATTTTGAAACAGTAATCTACTTTATTAAGTTGAAAATATTATTTTGTTTTAATTTCCTCTATCTTTTGTAGGATTAGGATCCACTGTGCAAACACTAGATTATTTAAAAAAAAAAAATTTAAACTTCTATCTTGTGATTTTATTACTATATTCTTTTATATATTAAATAAATATTTTTAAAAATTTATGAAAATAAAATAAACAGGAGCTATGAATAATATTTAAGAGTATAAGTTATAAAGAAGATAAAGAGATATGAGTTACTAACAATTTGAATGTATGATTTTATTAAATACATTAATTATTATTCATTTTATTTTATTTGTAAAAATGATGCATTTCAAGCAAAAAACGAATAGTGACAAAACTAAATCTTACATACACGAAGAAAAACAATAGCAATGATATTATAGTAAATTATTTTATTTTTAATTTTTTTGTGAAAAAATAAAAATTCTCCATCATAAGTTTTTTGGTTGAAATAAAATAACTATATAATTATGCTTCACAACAAAAATATAGGACTGTAGAGGACTAAATTAGAAGCGTCCTCAATAGTTGTAGCTAAATTAATATTACAAGTGAAAATAAACAAATTAGCAATAATAATTCCTAATTAAGCTTCAAAAGAATTTCTTCTAAGCCTTCCTTTGAAAGTAGATCCACCATCATGTTCTGCTTCCTAAAGTTATGTCAAAGCCCTCGTCATATGCTACTAAATAAAGAAATGTTTAATACAATTGTGAATAAATAAAATATGACAATAACATAAATTACAATAATGACAATTATATATATACATATATCACAAAAAAAAAAAACTAAAGACTTAAAAAAGAGTAATTGAAAGGAATTAAGAAAGGAAAAGACGTGGAGTGACTTTTCCAATTCTTCAATAATCATATATAGTAATTAATAATTAATTTAATAACTTATACACTATAAATCAATTAATATGATTGTGAAAAAATTTAATGAAACTTGACAAATAGGACAAAATATGATTAATTTTTTAATTAAAAATAAAAAAGTAGAGAAAAAATGTTAGAAAAAAAGATACATGTGAATTGTCACGTCCCGGGAGAGTACCCTAGACATGACTGGCGCTAAGAAATCATTACTGGTTCCCAAGCAAACTGATTTGCTGTCGAAATACAACACTTTTGATGCTTAAAACTTAGAATTTTGTGTGTTATTAAAACAATATTTGTGGGTTTGATGTGTTTTTATGTATATTTTGTAGGATTACAGAGTTAACATGATTTTGGGATGAAGTCTGCAAAATTGCAGCATTTTTGGAAAAGAACGAGACACTTTACGGGCCGTGGATACTTCCACGAGTCGTAGAGTGGTTTCGTGGACAAGATCCAGTGAAGGACCTACTTTCAGATGTTTAGTCCAGGAGTCTGCAGACGAGCCATAGAAATTAGTATAGGTAGTGGATTTATTTCGTGCCTCGAGGATCAGATATTGAATAGTTTCAGACAAAGTGCACAGATGAAACCCTATAGGGGTCGTAAGTCTGAATACGACCCATAGGAAGGTCTCGTGGAATTGATGGTCAGTTTCAGAAGATGAAATCTACGAAGCCTCGACACAGGCCGTGAAATTCTATATGACCCGTAAACCCTTCGGTGGAACTTGCCGACTCAGTTTTCCTATTTCATTTTTTATTTGATTTTTACTTAGTATAAATAGGTTTTTAGGTTTCTTTTATGAGAGGAGAGAGGCAGAATGACAGAGAAACACTCTTTGTGTGATTTTTAGATTAATTCTATAACATTGTGATTTCTTGAAGATTGGGATTTCTTGCTCTTTAACTTTGTCACCGTAAGTGATTAATTATGCTATTCTTTAATATGATTAATTCATCTATCTTGATTATGCTTAGCTAAATCCACAACTAGGATTGTAGAAACCATGAAGAACTAACAAGGTAAGACTGGATAATTTATAATTCTTGCAATGTGTGCATGCACGTATTGATAATTTCTCTTCGTTTTAATTGCTTTTTAACGAGTGCCCAACATTAGAACTCGCCTAGCGCTACTAACTGGATCAAGGTAGTAATGAATAGGAAAAGAGAATAATTAACAGGATTCGATTGGTGTTTTCTCGTCTAATCATCCAAACTGGATCAAGAAGAGGTTGTAATGGAACAATAGGTAAGGGTTAGTAATGTCACACTGCGGGGATGAATCAAATCATGTAATGATATTTACCTCTCACCTGGATCAAAGATGTCACGACCCGGATAGGGGGCCTAGATGTGACATGGCGAAGGAGAACCCGAAAGTCCTCGATCAAGCCATCAT